>NDXZ01049793.1:0-12369 GCA_003055125.1 Paykullia maculata
TGACAAACTTATATATGTATACCCTTATCACCTCTGGTGAAGGGTATAAAAATTTGAGTTGGAATTTTTTTCAAACAACTGGATATACATACATACATACATAAATAAAAATAATTACAAAATTTTAATTACAAATTATTGAAAAATTTTAATTAGTTACATATTACGTGAAAATGTAATTAAAGAAAACATACACATTACATGTAATCGTAAAAAGTAAAGTAAAGAAATGTTTATTTATTAAAAATGTTAAAATTGTTTGTACGGCCAGAGACTAACTCTTATAAACAAATTTTTAAAATTTCATTTTAAACTTTTAATATAGATATATTTTATGTATTTATGTATGTATCCAAAAATTGATTATGAATACGGTCGTAATTCTATATTTTATTTCAAATCAATATTCTCTAACTACATATAAACATTTAAAAAAAAAAAATAAAATAATAACATTCTCTCTCAACATATCACACTTTCAAAAATATAAGAACTTTAAGCCAAAATAAAATTCATTAATAAATTTACATATAAAAAGTTTGAAAAAAATCAAAATTTTGTTACACCTTTTAGGTAGTTTATTTTATTTAATTGTCAAATTTTTAAAATGTTCTTTTTTCAACATAAGCTTCACGCGCAACATTTCAACTAACATTTTCTCTCTTAAAAACTAACGTCTCTTTGAAACTGTTACTTTTTATTATCTCTCCAACATTCAGTTTACGCGCAATTTTCATACGGTCCGGTTGTTAGTAAAAGTGTTTTATGAAAATATTTATTTTAAAGTGTAAGAAATTGGGAAAATATTTTTATTTTTGCATAAATTTGCAATAAAACTGTTTAATAATGTTTATGTATAAAATTTTCAATAAAAAAATGTAAGTAAATAAGAGAAAAACGTGTTTAAAATCATAAGAACTTTTGTAAATTTTTTGCGGCGTTCGTTGTTTTCTTCTTTTAATGCAGTCGTTCGTTAATTTTTTGCATTGACATTTACACAAAATGTAATTGTGTTTGTAGTAGTGGAAGTGATTGTTATGTTATATTAAAATGTAAAAGTTAAAAGAGCACAATTTTGATAAGACTTTTAAATTGTTTTAATATGAAAGTTTAACGCTCATATTAATATCAATTTTTTACATTTACTAAAGATTTTGAAGACAAATTTCTAAAACCTAATTTGTTTTCTAAACCTTTGATAAATATTGAAATTGTATTAAGAAAAAAAATGTGCATTAAAGAAATAAAAATTGCAAAATAAATAAAAAAGTTATTTTTAAAAATGAATATTAATCGTATGAGAAATTTGTACAGAAATAAAATTAAGAGGAAAAGGAAATGCTTAAAATGTAAGTACGTTTGTTTATACATATGTATTTACAAATGTGTGTGTTTTGTTAACATATATCAAAGCTTTTTAAAAAAAACTGTTAAGAGGGAAATTAAAAAGCTTTATTTTGTATGTGTATTTAACATTTAGGTTATAATAAATAAAAGCTCGTTGAACTAACATAAATGTTTAAATGTTAATACGGTCATATGATATGATCAGTGTTGCCAGAATATCATACTTTGAAAGATGTTTTTTTTTGCTAAAACATGATTTATGATTTTTTCCCCTAAATGATGATTTTTATTTTTAGAAATTATAATTTTTTTATTTTAAGTTAGTTGTAGGTACAGAACATAATTTGTCTACACTTTTTATCAAGTTTTGTATTAGCTTGTTGGATATTGTTCTTGTGCAATTTTAATGTTCATCCTGTGTCCAACATACACGAAAATTTAAATTTAAAACTTATATGATGACTTTAGAGAACTACGGCTTCTCCACTTTGAAGACCACTTTACAACTACAAATAGATAATATAAGTTCTGAAGAATTTTGGTCAAAAGTCTCAAAAATGACTCGAGCTGACAGAATCTTAGCTTTTCCGACCCTGTCAAAATTTGTTAAAAACCTAATATGTCTTCGTATTTTTTCGGCAAATGTTAAAAGAATATTTTCAATTGTTAATTTAAATAAAACAAAATATAGAAAAACATTAAATAAAAGCGCTCTTGAGGGTATATTATTTTCAAAAGATTACTTTGATCACAGTTTTCACTTTCATTTTTAGTCACACAAAGTATATTTTCCGAGTTATTGACGGGCTTAGATTTTTTAAGGTTTTCATCCATAATAAATTGATAAAAAAATTTAGCAGATTACAAAAAACATTGCTTTTAGAGTTGCATATGTAACAATCAATTAAACATGTTAGTTTTACTTACCCTATTATTGCGATATGACTGATTTCATGTGCCGTATACAGTGGTCTAGTTTTAATAAAATGATAAGCAGTTATCAACCATTTAACAATAGCTTTTATAAACATTTATTAAAAATATAAAACATGTATTCTTAAACAAACAAAACATTTTACCTATTCTTTCTTACATACAATATGTCAATAAAAATTTTAAAGAGTCTGTGTTTTTTTCATTAATATTTACAAATATTTTCAAGAACGAACACAAGCCATCTTGAATAGTAACTGACATTGATATTGGTGTTGTTGTTAGTTATTTTCTAAACTTTAACTAAAAGCTAATACTTACATAAGATAGATTTCAGAATTAAGTATAAAAGTATGATGTTTAATTTACATTAGGAAAAAGTAATTACTATAACAATCTATGTATATAAAAAAATGCACCGAGAATCAATTAGTAGCCGAGCAAATGGTTATTCCCAGTAGAACTGTAGTTAAATAAAATACGTATAGTAGATATAGAAATATATACATATGTATAGTAGTGTTAGGTTGTTGTAGGGCACCCTCTGGTTGATGATTCATAGGACGATATTTTAGTTATCGTTGAAGGAGTGGAGGAGGCCTCGTTGTCATCGGTGGAAGATGGTGAGGATGAGTTTGACAGCGATAGTTTATCGGTTTGACCAGGAATTTGTTGTTGTCTTTTAGCGTAAGTGTGCTGTTCGTTGGATTGATTACTATGATTACTCTGATCATCGTTTGTTATAATCCTTAAGCCACTTGTGGCCGAATCAGGATCAGAAGGAGCATAAGAAGAGCTTCTGCCAGGGGATTGAGGTTCTGATTGTGGTGTTGTAGAGTTTTCGATACCAGCCATGGCATGCTTTGCCGAACTGGCGACGGTTGAATTTAGTGGCAGTTGAGTTACTTTACCCATAAAAGAGCGTATTTCCTCGAAGTATGATTCTTCAGCTGGGTTATCACAAAAACGGCGCAAACCCCCTCTTAGGCGCTCGTTAAGACCAAGACCCATTGAGGCAGCATCGGCTTCATGTTTTTTCAAATGCCTATCTAAATTGGTTTGCTGTCCAAAACATCTTTCACATATTTCACACTTGAAAGGTCTTTCTTTGTTGTGAATATTACGGACATGTCGTTGCAGATTCGATGATATGCTAAAGGAACGTTCACAGTATTTACATTTGTACGGCTGTTCACCCGTATGAGTTCTTAGATGACGTGTTAAATTTGCGGAGCGAGGAAATATTTTGCCACAAAATTTGCAGGTGTAACGATCTTTTGATTTGTAGGAGAGATTACCAGAGACTTGAGTGTTTGCACGAGAATTGGCATTAGTAGTTCGCTTATGACGATAGGGTTGGTTGGGCGCTACTGAAGTGGGTGTGGCCGAACTGTTTTGATTGTTTAGCAAAGTGTTGGCAAGATTTTCAGTCAGAGAACAGCGTGTTTGTGTGGCCTCAAAATTAATGTCATTAGCCGTAATAGCAGAATCTGTAGAAGCTATAGTAGGTGTGGTTGTAGTCGCTGAGACTGTACTGGAACATTTTTTTGTCTCTTTACTTAGAGGACTGGTAAAAAAGGAAAAATTGGATGCATTTCCCGGTTGATTAGGTCGTGGCATAAATAAAAGATTTCTATATGGTAGGGGAGGCATTGCTTTGGCTATTGTCTCTAAAAGTGTGGGATGTAAAGCTGTAATAGGAAAGGGCAATTGCTCCAAATTGTTGGGCAGTGATTTTGTCTGGCCTCTTAATACTCTTAATATTTTTTTGCTATTCAAATTATCAAATTGATTTCGCTGCAATAAACAAGTATCATTGTTGTTTAACTCATTCAAACGATTTCCCTCTGTCTTTTCTTGATGCTCTATTGGCATTCGTAATGCATGAAGACTATGGTTGTTGCATTCAGAACTTTGACAAGATTTTTCCAGCGTTAAATTATTGTGCTTGTTTGCAGAAGCTATCATAACTAAATTGCTATTTTCATCTTCCATCATTTCTGTCGAACAATTTCGGTCGCCATCCCCGACTACGGAACCAACCATAGGACCATCTTGCTTCTTGTGGGCCAGTCGTAAATCTAAAGGTTGGTCCACAGTGCCACGTCTTCGTTCCTTATGCTTTAGTTCCTTTTGCGTTTGATACAAAGCCGTTAGGGCGGATGTTAAAGCGGTGGTGGAGGCCCTTGAAGGCGATGTTAAGTCATAAGGTACATTTGAGCTAAGATTGTAGGGCACTGAGCCTAAAATCGGGTACACAGACCCTTGTTTGGGGCTGGGAAGCATTTTTCTAGGAGAATGATGTTTTTCTCTCATACTAGAAAAGTAAATATATACTTTTCAAATTCGGCATTCAAATGTGTGTCTTTATATAGTGGTTCAAATAATTTTCTGTTTGTTTTCTGATAGAGACAATATTCCGTTCTAAATGGAAATTTCATTGATTTAAACAGTGGATTTTTTTTAAACAAACAAATTACCTGTAAAAAAAAAACAAAATAAATATTTGTAAGTTAAATTGTAATATAATCGTAAAGTTTAGAAAAATCTTTTAAAATTCTTAAATTTGAATTTTTCTAGATTTTCTTTAAAGTACCTGCGCTTAAAACTAGAAATTAAACTTTGTCTATTAACTCAATTAACATTTAAAAACCAAACTAAAAATATGTTTTAAAATAAATCAATAAGAAGCTAAAATTCGTATGTATTCAAATACATATGTACATATGTATATTCTGTTGTCATCAAAAAAATATCAAATTGACAAATGCGTGTTGTTTTTTTTTAAAGAATATACTAAAAATAGGACGTAAAAAATTTCCAAAGACATATGTACGTAAAACAATATTTGTTTCAGAAGAACTTGAAACTATTATATAAGTTAAACAAAAACATTTAAACTCGTCAATACAACTAAGTAGATTCTAATAGAATTGTATTTATATTAAAGTAGATACGTAGTTATTTGCGTCATTCGATAAAATAACACATCACCATTCGTTGTTACTGCGTTTAATTTCTGCTTGAAATGCGTAAATGATCGTGGGCTATACGATCAAGAAGCGGCTGATAAATATTTTTATATTTTTAAATTTAGACATAATAGACTATAATGACCCTTTAGCTATTCTATAGTTTGATCAACTACATTTTTCAACAAAAGTGGAACAATAATGTCTTTAGTCTAAAATTTGTTCCAATTATTGCGAATACATTTGTTTTTCAGCCATAACTTGTAAAGTTTTTTAATCTCAAATAGCCTGAATTTATACATTTACTTTGCACAGTTAATGACCTCAAATCGTCATTTTGAGCAAACTTAATGGAAATTTCCAAAATATTCCTAAACATAGAAAATAAGTTGTTCTTCATGTACCACTTATTTGTTTTTCAAAGGAAAGTAGCATTTAGGCAATTTGTGTCTTTATACTGATGTTTTTTTTAGAATAGGATAGAAAAGAAATATGGCAAAAAGTAAAAGTAAAGGGTTTTAGTGCTATCTTCTTCTATTTAGACATATAAAAAAATCCTTTTGTTAAGTCAATCGTTAATTATTTAGCGCCCGTAAAGGGCATTATAAAAAATATCAAATTTAAAACTTATGATTTATTTCGAGAGCCCTGAACTTTTAAGGATGAAAGAACTTTCAACTCTTTAAATTAATTTTTCAACTAACAAATCCGCAACATCCCTGTGGCCTACGCCTAGAAATGTATTAACAAAAAAAAAAAAAGAAAACAATTAACAATTAACCAGTTACCAAAAAAGCAGCTAAAAAGTTAATATATATATAAGTGGCTGCTTTTATCCTGTTTGAATGTTGTAAAAGCCATAACAAGCGAGTCATTACATAATTGTTTTAAGAAATCATATACAGTAATCCTTCGATTTACGTCGTCTCGATTTACGTTGTTTCGATTTGCGTCGTAAAATTTTTTGTTCCTTTCAGCTTCGATTTGCGTCTCCATTTGATTTACGTCGCCTCAGTTGCTTAAAAGTTATAAGTAAAAACAGGGGTAATCGTAATTTAATTAAAATACCTGTAATTTTTAAATTTTTTTTATGTAATTAGTTTAATGTTAACGTATGAGGAATTCTAAATTCGATTTACGTCGTTTCGATTAACGTCGTCAATTTCCGGAACCAATCACGACGTAAATCGAAGGATTACTGTATAGTAAATAGGGAGTTACTATTCTGTGTTTTAAGATAATGATGTTGGTAACGTTCGACCTTTCTTTATAATGTAATGTTTGAAGTTATGATAACCTACTGCTCAAAATAAAAAAGCTTTTGTTGTTACACAAAAAGCTGCAAGTTCGTATTAACTATTTACTTATGTATGTATTCATTTAATTTATGCACTTTTTTTTCAGGTGGAGGTCAATATTGTCTTCTTAATATCGCAATAATATAATTTAATTATTTTGGAATTTTTTTCCATGCTCTAAAACCCAATTCACAGTTTTGTTATTTTTAAATATGAGTACGAATATATTTTTTTCCTCCAATTTATTCGGTGCAGCATTTCTATTGTCTGTTTTTTTTTGCTCCCTTCAATTAAACTCTGGTCGTAATTTGTTTTCAGTTGTTAAACTGTATATTTAGGGTTTCGTTCAGTGTTACTATTAAATGTTGCCACAACTACATATTATTGTTACTAAATTTTTTTTGTTGTTTTGCTGTCAAATATTTAAACAATAGAATTTTTTGGTTACATTTTTTTGGTTACTAGCAAAGACAACAAAAGATTCAGATGTACTAGAACTTAGTAGTAAATGTTTTTCAGTTTCTCTTAATTTTTCAAAACATTTGTCAGCGTTTAAGGCCGAGTGTTGATAAACAAAATATGTACATACATACATACATACATACATACATATTTCATGGCCTCAAAAATGTATGTAAATATCTGAATAAAAAAACATTTTTGTCATTTATTAGGAAAAATAAAAATTAAATTAAAACAAAGGTTTTTGGGCTATTTTGGTGCCTTAAATGTACTTAGATTGTACAAGTACAAGTTTTGTATTTTGAATTTTATTAAAATTTTGAAATAAATAGAATATACAGGAGATCTAACATAACTAGTGATTAATTAAGCGAAAAATTAGTAGAAATCACAGTCTTTTTATCGTTGAGAAAGACTAAAATATTATTGATACTATTTACACTTTGAAACTTTGACGCTGTTTCTTGTAATCGCATAGCAAAATCAAAAATTTCTCTTTATCCTTATATTAATGATAATTTCCCTTATAGATGATACTATAAGTCAATTTAAATTTCATACAAATTTATATTTATAATTGAGAAAATGCTGACAGTAATTTTTTTCTACTCCATTTAAATAAATCGCTGAAGTGAGACCTGTTACTTGAAAGAAATGTGTTTTCATTTATCATAATTTTCATAGTTACCATTTTTCAATCATAACCTAAACACAGCCATACACATACAAACACTCAAGCATAGACTGAAATTTAAATAACTTAAATCAAAAGGCTGCATGCAGCTGATCATCCGATCATAAAAAATATCTTATAAAGTGTTACAGAAGAGTTAGAGTTAATTGAATTGAAGTTTGGTAGGTTTGTTGATGTCGGCTAAAAGATTAAAAGTAATTTTCACTTTATTACCAACAATTGCAGACAAATTTAACAGCATCACATTAAAAAACATAATAAAAGCAAAATAAAATTCCCTCCCTTAATTTCATGGTGTCCATATAAAGGTGAATGAAGCTCAGAGAAAAAAACGCAATTGTCATCATCATGATCGTCGTTATTTCTATTATTTCTTTTGGAGTTATGAACGTTAATAAATAAAATAGAAATGAAAATCATTTTCCCTCTAACTAACCATGATCATAATGATGCTTTAACGACGTTGATATCCGATGTCAATAACTGAACTCGTTTCTTGCTTTTTTTTTAGCTTAGATTTTGAAAATAAATGTCTGTTTTTTTGTGTAAATGTTGTTTTTATTTTTACTCGGTTGGTTCATTTGTCCAGTAATAATTTTGTGGCTGCTTGTGGTTAAACGGATGGGGTTTTTTGTGTTGTTTATCGTTTCTTGGTTGTTCCATTATGGTAAACGGTATAATAGTCTTCGTTTGCTGATTCCAGTAAATGTGCCTGTTTGTAAGTGATGTTTTTTTCTTCTTTAACTTGACAAAATTTTAATCGAAATTGTATTCGTTTATACATGTTTATAATAAAACTTTCAGTGTTCAGTTGTTTTATGCTAATACTTAAGGTATATACATACATGTTTAATAAAGTAAAGAAAAAGCATTTTAAATAATACTCGTACAATAAAAACGAAAGCAGATCATTCATTGTTGTCGCACTCTATTTTATATAATTTTAAATTAAAATATTTTAATACACTTAACAAATTTTTAATGTCTATGGCATGTAAATATCGATTTTATTTCACTTAATACTCGTATCTTACAAAATACAATTCATAGAGAATTAGTTACGTGATTGTTTCGCAGAGTTTAAGCTCCACTCTAGGTTCTAACACTTTCTATGGACTTAAAAATAAGTTCTTAATACATTACTTTATATCATTTTAAATTCAAATGTGAAATAAAGCGATCATTTTTGTATTCCAAAAACTATATATTTTCACATGAAAGCTATGGCAGTTTTGTAATATTAACTGTAGGATGAAGGTGATATAAAAATTAAAAAGAACGCACGATGGGAAGTATTTTTTATTTTTAATCTTTTTTAAAATCAAAATAATGAAATTATCTTTAATCCAACAAATATTGCACTTTATCAAAACAACAAGCGCTTACGATTCTTTAATATTTATACTATATGTACATTAATACAGATGAAGCTTTTAGAACTTTCCTCTGAATAGGTTAAATTTGTACAATGAATCCAATTTCGTTAAACTCGTTAGTTACGACGATTTTTCGTATGTCCTCATATACGTTCTCAGACTAAGACGATTTTAAATGTTCACAGAGGCCTGATTGCCATATCCCTATTGACAAAAAATGCGTTTTTTTTTGTATGTGAAATATTCAATTAAACATTGCGTTGTTGTCGACTTAATTAAAACATTAAAAATAAAAAGTTAATTGCAAAATTACCACAAATTTGGTAAGATATCACCAGCATGTAATAAACTATCACTTTACTTATACTAATTTGAGTGTATATGTATGCATGTGTACATACATACATACATACATATGTACATGTATACAACCTTGTGGCGATCTGTTTTATTTATCATCTGTCTATTTTAAATACACGGTGACAAAATTACAATCATCGTCATCATAAAAAGAAATAAACAAATTAAATTTAATGCATCTATTCATTGCACTCGAATTAATTCCCAATTGCGGTATGATCAAGCAAAAGTAAAAGTTGAAATTACCTTTGTCATGTTGCTGGCAAAAACAAAATCATCTCAATTAATTTAAATGAAAATAAAATCGTAATCTCATACAAAATTTTTCTACGCAAAACTTTTTCTGTTTTTGCTTAACTGTCATAATATTCATAATCTGCATATTGTCTTTATTTAAACTATTCATAGTGGGGTACGTTGAAGACCAAGTATGACGAATGTAAAGGAGAACATTATGAAAGAACTCGATGAAGTGCGTTATTTCAACTAAAAGCATATAATTTTTTTAAATAAATTTAAACCGCCAATTTAGTTTATTTTGTTTGTTTTTTTTAAATTTTTTTCTTCTACGCGATACTGCGTAATTATCGGTTTTTTAAGAAAATTTAAAAAATGCTTAGATGGTTTTGAAAAATATATATAAATATTCCGAAAAGCTGTTCCCGATTGTTAAAAAACATTTTGTTTTTTTTTCAAAACAATGCAATACTGCAAGACACTCTTAAAAAATGAAATTATTTACAAAACACATACATACATACATACATACAAGTAAATCACTTGTCTACTTGCAATTTCTTTCGTAGCATTAAGTGACGAGAACTAAAACATGGTTATGTCAAGCAAAAGTCAATTTGGTCGATTTAAACTGGTCTACCCAACTTTTGACCATATCTGCAAGAAGACGTGTACAAATTTTATGCCGTAAACAAAAAAAAAAAAAAAAAAAAANAAAAAAAAAAAAAAAAAAAAAAAAAATGCAAAAAACAAACAATTGCAATTTTAATTGCATTGCTTCTGCAATATACATTGTATTTTTGTTGTTGGTGTAGTTATTATATATATTTTTTGCGTTTATTTTAAACCATAAACTACAACCACAAATTTGATTTGATATTAACCCTTGGCGGATTAAAAGAAGTGATATGGTACGGTGTGGTAGAATTCGGTTAAAATATAAGGATCCGTGCATGGGCAAAGATTTTTAACGTAAAAGCAGATAAATATGAAGTAATAAAAAAAGATAATTGTTGGTTTTAATAAAGTAGTCAAACGGTTACACATTGTAAATATGAATTTGTTTCTTTTTATATATGTACGTGTGGGTTTTTTAATCCACAAAATGTAAAGATGAACAATAAAATTAGGGTCGAAATGAGCGTTATTTTTAAGGATACTTTTGTCGGAAAAATCAGTCAAACTTGTTAATAAAAAAAAATTTTAACAATAAATTTAACCCCAAATTTTCAATTATCAATTATGGTAATTTTGGATTATCATTAACATTATGAAAGATTTGCTATCAGTCTTGAATTTATACATGAGCAGACCTCTTGTTTTATAGACGACTTTACTGACTCAAGGCCATCCTCATACAATTTTTAACATTATAGTATTTTTGACATTACAAGTTCTTTTGGAAATTACCTTACATAAGCTTATACATCTGGTTTTTAATAATAAAACAAAAAACTTTCTAGTTGTTGTCCTAATCCTTTCCCCTTCTCTTAGTGGGTTAATATTTTTTTTTTAAGATGGGAAAGTGTTCGCATACATAAAATGATCGAGTTTAACGATTACGACAATGACGGGGAGACTGTTACCATTTGCTGTGCTGTGATGTTGTTTAATAAATTTTTTTCTATTACAATGTTCAGTCAGGTGTTGGCGATCCATTTCTAGCTTAATAATATATCTATCTATCGCTCTACCTAGCTGGTTCGTTGCGAAATTGTTGTTGGAAGATTGTTTGTGGTCGTTGTAGTATTAGCTACTCTGGCTAGTTTAAGCATGCAATGGCATGCAGCTGAAAAACCAAAAACAAAGCAAAAAAAAATGTTTCTGTTACAGTTTTCGACATTTGTCCATTCATTACGTTACTACAACGAGCCAAATCTTCTTTTTTATAGTAGAAATTGAAACAATTTCCGATGTCACTCTCACTTTTTATATTAAGTGAAAAAAAAAATAAGAGCAAAAATAACAACAGCAAATAGTTGCAACACTTGTTGCCATCTAAAAGACATTACACACATATGTATTTATGCTACACATACATACATAGTTAGTATATTGGCCAAGACAGATTTAAAAGCAATATTCGATAGATGAGATGAAAAGCAAACAGCTGCTGATGTGACTTATTTCGTTGTCGTAAATTGCTTTAGTTGTTGTTTGTAAGTAGCAACTTTAAAATGCGTCTTCTTTTTATTCATATTTTGTTGTATGCTGCATGAACGAATGCATGCATTTAGTTGTTGGTTGTTTATGTCTATTGGTTTCGATTTCATTTGGTTGCAAGAGTTGTTGTAAAAGAAGTTGCAAGCAGCATCAGCATTAGCATCAACTGCCTGCCTAGTTAAGAGTCATCATCATCGTCATCCAATAACCATCTGCAGCAGTAGTTGACTTAGTTGCAATTGCTTTCGCACTGTTTGTTGCATGCATTCCAAGCTCTAGTATCTAATGTTGTTTAAATAGAAAAGCACTTTTTTTGTTTTTGCTATTGTTTTTGATCCTGTTATAGTTATGTTTGTCGCCGGTCTAAAACTGGCGCTTTTTAAAAATGCTGGTGATGTTTTTTCTTCTTTTTTTGGTTTCTTGATGCTGCTTGTTGTGTTTTTTCTCCGTTTGTTTCTTCTGATGTAACCATTAAACAAAGTTTAATTTTCCATTTTAGTACGTGTTGGTTGGCGTTTTTTTTTTTT
>NDXZ01049797.1:0-16798 GCA_003055125.1 Paykullia maculata
CATGTTTGGGAAACTGCTTGGAAAGAAGAAACAGTTAGAAGTGGAGAAGTGAAAGATTCCATAAAATATTTTAATGAGTTCTTCGATAATGAAATTATAAACAAGATTTTCAAGGAAACAAATCTATATTCAATGCAAACAAAAGGCATAGAGCCTAATTGTTTACCATTTGAGATGAGACGATTCTTTGGTGTACTTCTTTACTAAGGCGCAATACAAGTTCTAAATTTAAGAATGGCTTGGACACCAAACTTTTGACTATCATCTATTGCAGATTCTTTTTCAAGAGTACACTTTGAAAAAAAGCAGCTTTTCATATAAACGATAACAATTGACAGCCGAAACGTTGATCATCTAATTATGACAAACTTTATAAAATACGACCTTTATTAGATAAAATAGGAGAGGGAAATGCAACAAACTAGACCACGAGGAATACCAGAGCATTGATGAACAAATGATAAAATATAAAAGACGTCACAATTTAAAGCAATGCTTACCAATGAAGCCCAATAAGTGGGGGTTTAAAATGTTGAAGGAAGGTGTAGATTATGCCGTACCGGTATTCATAAATCAAAATGTTCTTAGTGTAAGGTACACCTAAGGCCATAACTGACTATCCTACAAAGCTGTGCGATTGTGTCAAATAAAAATCTGATAGAATTCTGTCTTACATAAGAAAATCACAAAAAAATTGTGATTGGATGCCACACTGTCATACAAAAAATATTCTCGGTCCCCAATTTATTTTAACGTTTCTTTGCAATATAAATAAACGACGTGACATTTTTTTGTTAAGATGCTTAACAAAAAGCAACTCTGACCGCACAGAAACTACTATTTTATGAACATTTTTAAAAGATTATTGAATCGGACACACTTGTCAAAAAATCTGTCACACAAATGCACATTTGGTCCACACTATCACACTTTCTGAACTCACATACAATTTTTGACATATCAATCGACTAAATCTGATAGTCAGTCAGGGCCTTAAGCAACATCTCATAACGGTAAAACCAGATATGATAAAGTCTTGAAATTGATATAAGTTCATATTCAAGGCTCAACTAATAACCTAATGTCATCAAAATATTCACAAATTCTGTTTTTTTAAAAATACTTAGAAACCAGTTTAAGAGTTAACATTTTTGACACTTTCTATATTCTTAGCAATATTTTTCCAATTTTTGTGAAAAATGTTAATAAATTTATTATTTTTAGAAATAATAAATTAAATATTTAAATTAAAGCAAAAGTAGTTAACAAAAATAAAATCTATTTTTATATTTGTATGAAATTTTTAAAATTTGTTGATAGTTTAAAGCTTTATTTGCTGCATTTCACTGGCGCTTATACCAGTTCAACAGTAGATTTTCAAAGTATTTCTTCAAATAATTCAGAAAATTTAAAACAAATTGAATGAGAATTCAATGAAGAGAAGCTCTACTTTAAATTATTTATGACATTAAAAATCAGCATTTTCTGTTTTATCAATATAATAAAAAATTTTAAAATTTTATCAACATGTTTTTTTTATCTATAAATATTTTTAAAACCATATATTTTTTGTTTATTTATTTAAAAAATAAGTTAAAACTAAAGTTTAAAATTTTTTCCTACTTATAAAATCTTATTTTTTGTAAGACTTTTAAAAAGGTTTTTTTTCTCATATTGACACAAAATTAAACTGACATTTTTATTTTTACACCTCACTGTATTCTTGTTCGTAAGTAAATCTGGATGTGGTGGGTGTTAACTACAACATTTCCAGCTCACATTTTTTAATACTTATATTACGTTGATTTAAAATTCAAAAAAATCATTTAAACATAAAAATCAGTTTGCATAATTTAAGTTACCTTTCAGTTATTCAACAAGAAGCATACATTTACACATTTTTGAAAGAAGACGATTTTATACTAAAAGCCAACTAAATAAGGAAATATCAGTACATGGGTATTTATTATATTTTATAGAAAATATATTTATTTTATGATTATCTAAGCAGAAAAATAAACCTCTAAGTTTCTATGTTCTTAGTAGATTAATGTTAAATATTACATACATATGAATATACAATAAGATATGCCTTATCAGCAAAACGCGCACGCATTTACAATTTCTTCTTTGCACTAACCTTCTTTAAATATGAGTTTTATATTTTAACAAATATGACATCCTGCTGCTTTTATAAAATTATGTGTCTTTTTTTTTTTAATATATTTATGTAAGTAAGTAAGACACTTTCCTTTATCAAACATGACAATTTGAAATGAATTGAACATATGCAAATTTGTTTTCAAAATCAGAATTAAGCAGATAAAATATATATTGCTTAAATCCACTAAGTATTTTACCTTTTCATGAGTAAAAAATAATTAAAAATATTCATTAATAAGTAAATTGAATAAACAGAAGTTTAATTTCGTTATAAGTATTTGTAATTTTTACAACGATGTATAAAACAACCTGCCTAATACGATTGTGAACACACAGTATTAACACAACCAAAAACTGTGGGTGTTATGGTTTAAATTTAACTTTCATAAATAAAGGGCTTAATCAAATTGATTTTGATAAAACTTATTACCAATCGTAAATTTATAAAAAACTTTAAATGTTTAAAGGTGCCCCTTAGACCATGTTTAACATAAACTTTGGTCTGTTAAACTACAACGGGTAATGTGTTCGTTCCTTTGCTTGTCTTATTTAATAAGAATATTTTTGTGAGTTCGCCATTAGAAACCAGTAAATGCATTGTTTTCAAACTTTAAAACAACTCTCTACTAGATTTTTTGCAATGTGTAATGTATATATGTGACCCGGCCTATGAAAAGGTGGCTTATGACTCAAAACAAATGTTTCCACTTTTTGTTTGGTTTCGATAGTTTTCGATTTGAGACGCTCTTTCACGTGGTGACAACTAGAAACTAGAAAACTAGTCCTAATTTGCTTAGAAGTGTAATAAAAATGTAGAAAAAGAAGAGCACAAATGAAAGAAAAACTGAATTGTTTATCTTTAACAGCTGTTTCTCGCAATTTCTTTTTTGACTCATAAGCCACCTTTTCAAAGGCCGGGTCACATATATTCGTATATTATCTTGAAATAATTACGCCCCATGATTGTAATTAATAATATTATTATTAGATCAGGGGGCATCCATAGAGACCTGAAACAAATAAAATTTTATAAAGGTTAATTCATTTTTCAATAGTTTTGTTAATTTGTACGTAAATTATTGTTATGACATTGAGATGCCTTAAGTTAGGTTGTTTTTTCAATAGATATTTAGATATAATTTAAAAAAAAATATTTTTAATATTTTTCTTGCTTATATAATGTTGAATATTCCCTTAATTTTTTCGTAAATAATCTATTTACATCATACTTCTATTACGATACGTTGCAATTCAGTGAATAGTTGTAGTTTTTTAAATTATAAATGATTTTATTCCTAAATAAAATTGTCCCTTTTCGCCTTATTTACGTTAGCTCTTATAACTTTCATTCATAGGTCCATAAGCATTATATACTTACGTTTGCAATATTTTTAAATTGTACTTTATCTTCTAAAGAAAAATAAAAAATATATATAAAATTTTATATAATGGATAAACAAAACCAAAGTTTTATAGATTTATGTATTTCAAACAAAAGCTCCCTAAAATTATCTCCACTTTGACACTAATTTCAATTTTAAAAAGGATGTCGTACTTAAAGACTTTTTACATGAGAGAATATTATCTTGCTGTTAATAATTAACTACAAAACACACAATATAATAAATAAGTAAATAAGCCACATTCAGTCTTCTTGCCGTATATACATACATACATATATTTGTGTTTATATGATTGTCTTATTTGTGTTTGAAGATGAACAATCGTGCTCTAATACTTACATCGTCATACAGTCATAATTAAGAACGTCTTTTATTATTACACATAAAATTGGATAAACACACATAACGCCAATTAAATGTTGTATCCCAGCAAAAAAAATCTTAATTTGGAAGCAGTTAATTTGACTAGTACATACCTACTGCTTCTTTTATAGCTTTCTGGAACTATTAGCTAACAAAAGTGATGTGCAAAATGAATATATTCAGCAGTTTCTTCAAAAAGACGCGAGGAATCTCATAAATCTTTAATAGAACTGGAAGCGATGCACAACTGCACTTTGCCTTACAAAGCTGCTTCCGAGGAAGCATAATTTTTTGCTAGGATATGTACCCTGTAAACCACATCTAAATGTATTTAACTGTGTTTTAAACGATTTTTTGGACGTTCGGCATAATTATATAATTTACTTTCATCAATTATAAACAGTGTTCCACTTGGGAGGTAACACGTGCCTACTTCAGTCCTTTTAGTTTTCGCCCTCGATAAAGAAACTATATTCAGCAAAAAGTTTTAAGTAAATATAATATATATGATATGTTCGTATATATTTAAAAAATAAACATAAACATATTTAACTAAAAGAATCAGTCGTGTCTAAGCAACAACGGCAGTTGTCGAAATAAGAACGAAGCGTTGTCAAGACAAGAACGGCTGTTGTTGAAATAAGAACCAGGTGTTCTTAGAAAAATAACACCATCCGTTGTCGAATCAAGAAAAAACGTGCTTAGCTCAGTTTTGACAACGGATGGTGTCAATTTCGATGTTTTTCGAACGGTTTTTTCCCTCTGTGTATATATAAACGAATATTGTGAAAATTGGAAACGGATTAACAAAGTAATATATACCCTTGCACCAAAAGCAAAGGGTAAAATAATAGTGATTATGTCCCTTTTATCCAATACTAAACTAAAATTTGTTGGCTGGGTAAACATCATGACTATAAACACGATTAATACTGACTTATCAAACAAGACTAATAAAGTGGATTTTACGCATGAAAGGAGTAACTACAGCACACATACATCTGTACGTAAGACTGATATTTACATACATTTGTTCAGTTGAATTGAGAAATTCGGCCTACACGTGAGTAAACTTTTGTACATTCGGGTGCAAGAGTTAACTTAATTATTATATTAATTGAAGAGAAAATAAAGTACAGTGTCCCAGCAAAAAAAAAATTTATTAAATTGCTTTTTGAAATATGATATTTTTATTACTTTAAAACATTATCTAATTAGCACTATCTAAAAATTTTTAAAAAAATTTAAAATTTATCAAATAAAGATCTTAAAACCCATTTAAGGCAAATGCATATATACATACATATACATATTAACATACATTTGTATGTGTGTATATCTTAATATAAGTTAAGAAAAAGCATCAGAAAAATTACTTTAAATTATTTTAGTTTGATTAAAAGTATCCCAAGAAGAATAAAAATTTTTTCTGTGATGACTTAATATCACTATCTTTTCCTTCAATGCCTTTCAACAATTACCTATGAGTAAAAAGTTTGACAACTTTTTTAGTTATTGTTCGCTGGTGTAGAAAGAATTAAATTTTCTTGGGTATAAGGATATATGTATATAGGTGTTGGTATGTGTATTTGAGTGTGAATTAGAAGAGACCTTCTTTGTATGCCTAATTATAATTTATAAATATTATTAAAATGTAAATTAGCTTTTATCTTAAATTGAAAACATTTTTTTTTTACTTATAATGACAAATAACAGAATGTTTTTTGTTAAACTCTGTCAGACTTTATTAAAGGTTTCTAAGCATATGTATGTACACACAGTTACTTAAGTATACGTACAGCCACACCATTACCTTTTCTGTAGAAATTTACTTATATATTTTTTTAAATTTTTTTCTCTTAATAAATTGTGAATTTTACAATGCTTGTTATGTTATTACTCCCACTATTTAGAAAATGCATGGAAATACACATCCATGAAATTCTTACAATCCCTTCTTGCAAAAAGTACTTAAAAAATACATATGCGTATTTTTTTGGCGTACTGTTATAAATGCCGTTAAAAAATAAAGAAAATATAACTATATATCGGAAAAAGATACATAAATTGAAAACAATTACGATTTGATAAACTATCAGCTTTATTTCGTTAAGTGTACGTTATTAACTAACAAGTACAATGAAAGCAAACACAAGATTATGGTAAAAATTAAGTAAATAATTGTAAAATGTTAAGGGTGAAAATTGAAGAGTCTTAATAACGTAGTTGCAATACATAAGAAAGGTATAATCATGATTACATTTCTGTATAATATTAATTTAAAAAAAAGTTAAAGCTCGGTGTTACGAAACGTAATCAGCAAAAACTTATAGCTTAGAATAATCCCCGCCTTATATAATTCGAATAATGTTATTTATAACAACAATATAATAATAATTTAATTTTACTTCAAATAATATAACAATTTGGAAGGTCATGTTCTATATACTTCCAGTTTTTATTTGGCTTCATATATTTTTTTCTTTTTAATTTTTAAAAGCAGTTTTTATATCGAGAATTAAAATTTAAAATCGTCATGACTAATGTTTTATGACTGTAATCATAAAGAAAAAAAGATTTACACCCACAGTAAATTGTATAAGCTAACGTTAACTGTCTACAGTTGTATCAAAGATATTTTCTAATCAGATTTGAAACAAACAAAAAAACTTAAAAAAGCAGACTATACTAACTCTCAGCAAAAACAATATTTTAGATTTTCACCCAAGACATATTACTTAATGGGTTTTTTAAAAGCTACTTATTCTAATTGTAGATTTGTATCGATGTATTCAGATCAGGATGAAATTTGCACCATAGTTAGTCCTATTGGATAGTAGCTTAGAGACAATTTTTCAACGAGATTCAAAGTTTGACCTTTTGGCCAACCAGGTGTTTTTTCTCCTCCATGTAACTTATTACCTATTGCTTTTAGCAAAATTTGTCCAACGCAGTTTAGGTAGATATTTTTTCAATATTTTCAAAAAAATTTTTTTTGAGAAATAAGACAAAATAACCTATCCGATGGTATGTAACATACCTAACTAAAATTTCATACCCGCGATACTGTAATACCAACAATATGTTAGCCTCAGGAATAAAATCAATTTTTTTTTGCTATAGAAATGTTTAAAAATTAAATAAACATATTGTTGTATTGGAGGTCTGAAATTTTAGTTAGGTATGTTACATACCGTCGGAAAGGTTAATTTGTCTAGTTTCTCAGTAAAGGTTTTATTTTCAAGGTTTTAGAAACACTCGTACACAAATTGGAAAATATCTATCTAAACTACTATGGACAAATTTAGCTAAGTGCAATAGGTAATAAGTTACATGGAGGAGAAAAAACACCTGGTTGGCCAAAAGGTCAAACTTTGACCCCCTCTAACTCGGAGAATTCTTGACCGATCTCGTTAAAAATTTGTTTCTAAGCTACTATTTAATAGGACTAACTATGGTGCTGATTTCATCCGAATCGATTTTTCAAGTCGGTCCACTTGACGTGAAATGACCCATATATCAAACATTACTTTTTAAAATATTTTTGGTTCGTTTATTCTATACATTTACGATAGACTTTAACAAACTTCTCCGACAAATACTTGCGCTTCAAATAATATAAGTTTTCTCATGAGGAACATTTTGCACGAACGACTCAAGAATACGCCGAATTCAAAGATGCTTTAATAAATAAATCATTCAGTGATACTATAAAATTGTTTAATGTTATTCCTTTGAAGTATTTTCTTGAAAAACATTCGTATTTTAACAAATTTCAATTAAAAACATCTAGCATACGTTTGCGGCAAGATATATCCGCTAATGTTCAATAAGCCGAAAAAAGTATTAATTTGGCAAATTAATGAGGAAAAATGGACAGTTAGGTTTTTCAGCGGAAAAATTGATGAAAGTGACTAACGTGACTCTTAATCTCATTGACTTCTATTTAAAACAAACATTAAATGTCATGGCAAGTTTTTGAGTTCACAATTACAAACATTTAGTTAATTTCAAACTGAAAGACAACCCAGCGACCTGTTAACAACGCAGCAGTTAAATACATTCATCCAAGTCATCATTGTAACTAACAGTGCCTACGGCCTTAAGTGGCATTAGGATGTATTGAATAACATACTGTTTTTGCTTCTTTATCACTACATCCATTAAACTTTGTTTTATTATGATACAGTTTTTCTTTTTTGCTTAGATCTCGGCAGAGAAAAAAATAAAATGTTCATGACGGCGTTCGAGTTTTAAATTAAAGACTTCAACTCAACCACCTCCAGACAAATCCACTAAAAAAAGAAGCCCACAAACGTTCCGGCTTACTCCTGGCATCAAAGAAGAAAATATATCGCAAAAACGACAAAATGCTCACCAAGACTCTAAACCTCATCACCACTACACAATCATATGCAGGCGTTGTTTCGTGGCAACAGTATATGACAGCCTGAAACTAATAATAATGTACTTAGCAGGAAAAACAGATAAACGAAATAGAAACAAGTGGAAAACAGGATTATAAGAAGAAGAAAATGGGGTTTTCTTTTCATATAACGATACGTTAAAAAACGATGTGTATAAAATTATTGATATTTTTGATGGATTTTTCAAAATTAAAGTCAAACCATTACAGCAATTGCTTTTTTTAATAAAATAAATGAACATGCAATTCGTTTTCTGCGTTTATTAAATCTATTTTGATTAATTTTCAAATTAATTTTAAGGCTTTATTGAAGCTTAAAAACTTTTCTACCATTTACCTATACATAGTTTTGCACTCGGATTAGTGGCTTTATAGATGCATATTTAATTTTGATTTTATATAATTATGCAGAAACTGGCAACAAAATTTGTACAACTATTGTTAAATTAAGCGACATACAACTCATACAATAAGCTTTGAAGTGAGCAATAGGTTTATATTTAATGCAATCAGATATTTATGTAAAGGCCTTTGCTAAATACATAAATCTAATTATGCATATTTTAACAGTTTTAGAAAAAAAGTTCCAAATGAAAAAAAGGGAAACAAATAAACAAAATGAAAACATATGAAAACACATAGATGAAGCTAAGCTAACATGATGCTCATTAGCCAAAAATAAAGGGTTATCTAAATTTTACAATATTCGTTAATAACTCAGCCTGTTTTGACGGATGAAAACTTAAAAGGTTTTCCTAAATAATAATGGCTTCAGAGTAAATGTTAAAGAATACATCGGTGTGTTTTAGTAAATGTTCTTCTAATATTGATTTGATCAATTCTAGCTCTTTGTTATCATAAAGTTTTTTTTATTTAAGTATCAACGTTTTTAATTCTTTTAAATAATGCCGTAATTAAAATCTTTAATAATTATATAATATATTATTAATGTAAATTTGCGAATGCGTGCAAATGTATATATTTAGTCTATGCTACTATAAGCATATGTATATGTACATATATGTATGTATTTATATACTCATATACTAGCATAAAGATAACATTTGATTTCCATAAAGGCATATAATTCATTTGTATTCATTTAAAACACACACCTCACATCCTTTTCATGCATAGAACAACAAAGGATGTTGATAGCAATGCAAATATTCTAAATTATATTATCATTATCATTTATAATTTATTCAATAATATTGCGTATTATTGCTGAATTATAAATTGTACCGCATTTGTAATTTCTCATAAACAATAATATATAGAAATATTTTGCATTGATGTTTAAATATTGACTTCAATTACGATGAATTCAATGTTTGAATTAAAAAATACATAATAAATAAGTAAATAATTAAACAAATTTGCTCTATACATATGTAAATGTAAATTTATTTGGCCCATTGATACAAATGTTAAAGCGAACAAAAATATTTTTACTATTTAGAAGGTGCACAAACTGTATTTTCAAAATTTGTTAATGTTACCAAAAACTGTTATGCCAAAAGTCCATATATGTATTTTCGTATAAAAATTTAACAGCAGGTATTATATTCTGTTAAATTCAATAGTATTACAATCTTTACATAAATGTGTTATAAACAAATTAGCAGAAACTGTGAAAAACTTAAAAGTTTGATAATGGAAAAGTTAACAAAAATTTTTTTTTTTAAATATTAAAAGTAAAACGGAAGAAATATATATAATTTAATAATACACTTTACATTTTACACTGTCAGTTTCATTTTCATCAATGTTTTCAATAGAAGCTTAGTCAAAGTAAATTGTCGTTGGCTGTAATGCTAGCATTCAATATCTATTTTTTAATTTGTTAGTTATCATTAGGATAAAAATTTCAAGGTATTTGTTTGTAGTTTAAAACGTAATTTTTCAAAAGAATGGGATGTATACCAATTACACATTGTTGGATTATTTAATCTAAAGTAACGTCAGATAATTTTGAATGACAGCATTATGCAGACTATTGCTACTGCTGGTTCCGAATTCAGCGTAAAAAAGGATGGTACAAAAATTAAAAATTTGCATAGTTTTTCAACGACAAATCCTTGACGTACATAAGGGTATGCAAATTTTTTTTATTTGCAATATTAAACTGAAGTTTCACATTAAACACTTATAATTGTTTTATTTTGTTTTTAATAAAAAAAAAGTGTAACTTGTGTTAGACATTTAAATGTGAATTTTACCAGTATCCGCTCCTATTTTTATGTCAATGTCATCTATAACATATAAACTGTTTAATGCGTAAAAAATCAGCTGCTGATTTTTGCCTAAACACTTCATATCGAGTCTTTTTATATGCAAAAGAGGACCAAAAGAAAATAATTTATTTTGTTATAAAATAAGGAAGATGGCAACTATTAAAATAAATTAAAGCAAACAGCACGAAGTTCTGTCGTCAAACTGTAAAAAAAATTGACGCATTCACATCGAACAAAGGGTTTTTCGAGTCTTTCTCAAAAATTGGTTCAATTAATTATTTGTCTTTCCTTCTAAAGCCTCATCAATGATTTTGGAGCAAGATTCGGTGGACGAAACGTCAATATCGAAACACGAACTACCTTCTAAATCATTTTTTAAAAGGAGGACAAATACTGAAACAATCGAAAAAGAAAGTCTCTTGTAAACACTTGCCCCCCAGAAAAGTTAGAGTTTGCTGCTGCAAGTTGTCTTCATAAAGCAAGCAAAAGAGTAACTGCAGACCTTATTATTATTAGAACCATCGATGTTTCTCATAAAAGGCTATTTAGAACAAAAACACTCTTTAGTATGCTACTAAAAGACTAATATGTTATGTCAGCGAATAAACGCTTGCAATGTACATTGATGGCAAATACTCAAGAAAATATTTTATTTATGTGTGTTGTTATCAGATTGCTAGTTTTTGTGTTTGCAGTGAATATTTAAACATTGTGACTTACCAAAAATCACTAATAGTGCAATGATTTTGCAGGTCTTATGTTTGGTAATTTTATATGGATGGTTCCACACACACTCAATCGAACGTGCCAATTTTTGGCGTGAGATTGCGTCATACCAGGTCATTTGTTCGTAAAAATTTGTATGCTTCTATAAACTTCTAAAAAGAAGTTATATACTTTTTTCATGCTAAATTTATAATTGGAACCACTCTGTGCTGCAAGTTTGTGCAAAAAAAAATTGTGTCTAAAATTAGATTTCAAGAATACACTACATCCGTGCCTGCTGCGGCACGCACATCACCGAGATCTTATTCAGGTGCTAATTGCATAAAGTAATTCTGCTAACAAAGCCAATTGTTTTTATTTAGTATGATATATCCGTATATTATCTGAATTCAAATTTTAACGTATTTAGAAATACACCCTTTACATCACCATAGATGTAACAAAGGTGATTACGGCAAACGATTTAAGTGTATTTCGTTTTAAATAGAATACGGGTTTCGTTAACATGTTTGGTAACATTTTAATAGAAATATTTTGGTACTCAGGTATGAATTAAGACGATTTTTAATTAAGACGCATATTTGCTTCTCAATTAACGTCGCTATAGTTAAAGCGATACATTCAGAAAACGGCAGTCAAAGCTTCAATAAGAATTCAAAATGTTTTGTATATAATTTTAAATATTAAATTCATAACTTTTTTAATGTTAAATAATTAACAAAATTTTTTAATATTAAATTCTTAATACAATTGCACTAAGCATATCTGAATTCTCATTACACGCTTGATATAAATACCGTATATTAAAATTTTAATAGCAACAGAAATATAATTTTTAAAACGTAGCTGAAATAAGAAAATCTCCTTTTAATCGCAAATACCAACATCCCGTTCATTGTCGAGTAATCCGATTTAATTCTACTTTAAAATGTTGTCTTTCTATTTTAATCCCTAGAAATCAAATACGAAGAGAGAGATACAAAATGATTCGCAGTATATGCAATACTAGCAGACGCAAAAGCACATTTTAAAGAATTGAAACAAACGATTTTAATAGTTTTCTCGCACTGATAAAGCTTTTCTGTTTTTAACGTTTAACTTGAACATGTTCCAATTTCCACTTGAATATTTAACTTATTTGCATATAAATTCGTTAAGAACAACAACAGCAACAGTAACTCTAAGATTACAACATGGAAACAATCAAACACAAACACTTATACTCATACTCAAATTATTTGGCTATCACACATACAATCTTAAATCTTTAGATACACGCATTTACAAGCGCAGAGTTCCTTGTGCTGACGAGATTCCGTAAAAATACTTTCATATACATGTGTTTGTGTAATGGGGTGGCCCCATTTGTGGTGACTGAAAAATATATATTTTATTACAAAATTTTTTTGTTATATTATAGCAAAACCTTAATTAATTGAAAAATATTTGTGCTTAAAAGCATTTTATAAAAAATAGTCATTGCAACACGATTTTAAAATTTCTTGGGTATTATTTAAAGTTTTTTTTTTCGCATATTTTTGCATTTATATACGTTCAAATCACTAATCACAGTACAATTGGTTTGCAAATTTTTTTTCTTTGTATTTTTAGTAGTAACATTTTTAAGTTAAGATGGCCAAACACATCTTGCATTTATACTATAACCTTTTTCATAATGGTTGAAACACAACTGGGACGAACGACGAATTTTTCGTTGCGAATATTCGTCGTAGAAAATAAAACACATTTGTGTATATGAAAATGCACACAATCAGTGCGTCGACGAAAATTCGTCATGCGTAACGAACTTGAAATAGGTTTATTTCTATTTCTAACGCCGACAAACGACGAATAATTTAGTACAGAGTGACCATTTTTTTCATATCTATTTATTTTGTTATTAAATAATGTTAATTTATGCTTTAAGAATTGTTTTCCTTTTTTATTTGTAGCATTAAATACAGTTAACGTATTTTTAGTTATATATATATATATATTTATAAGTTTTTATTATTAATATTATTTTTTGTCAAATAGTGCTTCTGTTTTAAGAAATATATATGGTCACTCGTATACAGCGGTGTTCGTTGTTCTTAATGTGTTTAAGTTGACGAATTTACGCAACGAATTTCAACAGATGAATTCGGCGTGTTGTGCGAAATTCGTCGTTCGTCCCAGTTGTGTTTACACCATAAATCTTATTATGAAGTACACCTATAATAAATATAAATAACAAAATTTGTTCTCACTCATTAAGTGGTAAAAAATATGAATAGGCGACAAGGAGTAATTATGCCCTATTTCCTAATAAAATGTTAGTTAAATATATGATATTTACATCAAACACTAATCACCGATCAAAGAGTGCTGATGATGAAAACCGTAGCTGGTTTCGAAAAAGTTTTCCACTTTTCTCTACGGCAAATGCTTCTTTTCAAATTATTATTCATTCATTATCACAAATAAAAAATTAAATTTCTTTGAAAATTTAAAAATGAACTTGAGACAGAATAAATAAGATAATGTTAAGATATCTAACCCAATTGCCTTAACATAGAACACCAAATAGTCTGTACAATAGAGATGAGCGATATTTCTGTACCTGTAATTTTATAACTGTGATTGAAAAATCCCTCGTTAAAGCAGCGACTAAAAATGATAAGAAACTGTTACCTGTGATGTTGTTACTTTCAATTTATTTTGTTTAACTTTGTAAAGTAACGTTTTCGTACTTTTGCAATTTTACTCTCACGTTTTTCCGCAGTTTATAACAGCAAACAAATAATAATGCTATTTCTTTTGTTATTTTTTATATCTTAAATATTTATTTTGTAGGTAAATGTTTTAAAACATGTATGCATGTGTTAGTGCAGACTAAGAACTTTATAAAAAAACTCATTGATTGATGTTCTTGTTGATGTTGTAAAAATGCTTCCACCTTCAAGGTAAACATTAGCATATGTAAATTAAACATATGTATGTGTGTATGTATTAAAAACTTGTAAGTCATTGCTTCTAAGATTAACAAAAATAAAACAAGTGATATATAGATTTTTTTGAACGCATTG
Organism: Paykullia maculata; assembly: GCA_003055125.1. Taxonomy (NCBI): domain Eukaryota; kingdom Metazoa; phylum Arthropoda; class Insecta; order Diptera; family Rhinophoridae; genus Paykullia; species Paykullia maculata. Next base: position 14,387 of record NDXZ01049797.1, read on the forward strand.
ATAAAACTTTTAAAATTATTATTATTCTCTTATAACTTTAAACGATTCTTTAGATTATATATTAAAAAAAATGTTTTTTTCATTTTAATTAGTAAAACAATGCGTAGTTCTTTTATGCGTGAAAAAAAATCTAAAATTAAATTAACAGTGACACAATCACTGTTTTAAATTACATTTTTCTCACTTAACAGGAGTTAAAAATAACAAGAAGTGAAAAGTAACAAACTGTGATCACAGTCACTCTTTAAAAGAACAGTGACTAACAAATCACATTCACTGGTAACGATGTTCTTTTAAAATCACGGGATCGCTCATCTCTTTTTTGCAGGAACAAGTATTTTTTAAACCTGTTCCTTATTATGAAGTTTTTGGGGCTAGCCTAACTAAAATACATATATGAAACTCAATTCCCGTATATGTGTATGTATGTATGTTTATATGTGCAAACGTCAGTAACCATTGAACAACACCCCACGCTTGCTTTCTACTTAAGGACAACTTGACACTTTTACATTGGCCCTATCATTGATGGTTCACTGAGAAAATCTTTATGGAAAATGTATATAAGATGGTTGGTGTGCATGTGTGACTGAACATTTGATTGATAAAATTGATTTTTCTGATAATTGAAATATTTAAAGCAGTCTTGGGATATGTATCGTACCAACAATTGCGTTAAGTAAAAATAAATACAAATACTTAAAAAAAACGGGAGAAATTTTATAAATAATAAAAATAAAGCATCTAGTGTATGACAAAATTTAATATAAAAAAAGAACGCCCTTACTACATCTTTCACATTTGTATGTAGCTATAAATTATTCTTAAACATTACTTTAAACAATTTTTAAAAATTTATTTTTTATTTTTATTTTATTTATTATTTATGAATAAGGGTGTTAGACAGGAGTAAAAGGATTATAGTTAAAAAAGGCGTAGAATATTAAATATCCAAAAGAGTGTCAGTAAAAGTACAAAGGATTACCATTAACGTCTATTATACTCTCAAAAAATTTCTAGGCTGTTACCGGGCAAAAAGCAGTGTATAATATTTTAAAAGTAAAACTTATATGTAAATCATTAAAAAAATATGTAATTTTTTCGGCGTTTGTTGCATGGAATTAAAAAAAAAACATTTGTACACATTTTTTTCATAGTTTTAGAAACTTCATGGGCCGGCATTACCTTTTATTTGGAATACATATTTTTAATAGAGCATAATAAAGCACAATGTGTAATCGCAGATAAATATGATTTGTCAGGATTTTTGTTTAATATTTTTTTAATTCTAGTCATATTAATAATATGTGTAGAAATTTCAAAATTTCAGCAAAAAAATACTGCAGGTTTTCAATAACAAGCAATAATGCGAAATATTTCACTTCCTAAATTGTTTAAGTTCAATATTTATCTTTATTATGCTTTGACGGACATACAGACCAACAGACATAACTAGAAAGTCCTAGATTTGTTTGAGTATATTAAAAGTCTTTATTTTTTGTGAGGGTAAAAAAGTGATAATAAAACTTGTACTTCTTTCTATCCAAATTAATTTTTTTATTATATCAGTGGTTGAATATAGTATTTCTAGATTTTTAACCTTCGCTTTCATGGCACCTTCCACGGTAGATATTTTGATTTTCAGTTCTTAATAACTTACACAGTTTGTATCAACTTTCAAATTGTTTTTAGCCAAATTTTTAGAATATAAACAAATAACAAGTTTTATAGTAAGATTATGGAAGTTTTTCTTTATTTTTTGTTTTTGTTTATACGGGTTTATAAATGTATACCGTCGTAGATACATTTATATATAAATCTTTTTACTCCTGTAAGGAGCATAGGGCCGTAGATACATTTAATTTCATGTTAATTCGTATTAGTTTTTGTAGGTCGTATTTTTTTTTTGAACTTTAAACATTGATTATAGAAGTCCTTAGCTTTTGTGTTAGGAAATCTGCAAATTTGGTCTCTTACTGGTATCTACAGGTAATGCAAAAAAAAACGTATCCACCGGAGACAAGTTTTTAGTAATTTATTGGGGCCCAATTGTAGATGAGTCACGAATAATATTATGGGCTCGTTGACGAGTAAAAGAATTAATGCTGTTATACCATTTGATTCCAGCTTTGCTAATAAATTAATTAATATTCGTGTCGAAAACTGTTCCTTTATTATCAGTTTCATCACTTTCGGATTCTATTTCACTATTGAGCTCTATACTACAATTTTTCTTTAAATTTTTAGCATATAAAGCTAAATTTTCATCAGGAGGTAAATACTCTTCATCGATAAGATATTTTTTTGGATAATGTTCTCATTCACACTCATTTTCATCGAAATCAGATTCAGCAGCCAACATATTTCGAAAATATTTTTGCTTTTCTTCATAAGTAAATATTAAATTTAACG
>NDXZ01049802.1:0-18152 GCA_003055125.1 Paykullia maculata
TTAAAAAAATATTTAAAAGTAATTAAAATAATATTTTTCTAAAAAAAATAAAAAATGTTTGATTATATTTTTTCGAAGTAGAACATAAACTTTTATCAGTTATTTATTAAGCGTTGCCGTTTCAGCGATTAGAACTTCTGCATTTTCCATAAATTTTAATTGCAAGAAATTATTTAAATTAGAAAATAAATTAGATAAAGAACTTATCCGACCAATTTTAAAATAATATCAGTCGCTTGAGATAAATTTATTTATATTAAGCCGACCAACGTTAAAATAAATTCAGTCACCTAAATGAAAAGAAAATACCATTTTATTCCATTGGTACACTGTTGGTCATAAAAAAGGCCGTCGGCAAAGTACAGGATTCCTCTTCCCCAAAATGGTTTCAATTTAAATCGAAGCGTAGTTGCTGCGACGTCGTCACGACCAATCTGTGTTGCTTGGGAGCAACAAGATTTTATTCACACCCGTAACTGTCTAGTGTGAAAATTGAAAATTTGTTTATACAATTTTGTAGTTGGAGTCTATTAGCCTTAGCTGTAGTGTTTTGTTTTTAACGTATTTTTAACGAAGCATTACCCACGTCAAGTTGTATGTGTCCCACATATCAGGCCTGTGTCTTCAAAAGAGGTGCTTTAGGGGTAAATCTGACAGGACCTGATTATAGAAGCCGTTTTATAGGTGAACTCATCAAACAGAGAATTCTCCTTTTATTAGTACCAGATAATTACTGGGTCAATTAATTTTTTACAACGCCTTACTTCGTAGTTTAACCACAAATATAGTTTTCTGTATTAAATGTTTCTATGCAAACCGTTAAACTTCTTATAAAAATTTTTTTTTCTGTATTTTATAAATTTACAAAAATTATCGATATATCGATATTTTCAAATCGATATTCAAAAAAATATCAATTAAAAATATAATTTCTGTCATTTCATAATTTTAAGTTACTTTTTGTGTGCCATACTCATGCACTTATTTTGTTCACAATTAACGGCAAAACTTTTTGTTGTTTACTTTAAAGCTTTTCAGGTAGAAAATTAAAGAATTATTAATAATTAAAGATTTATACAATCTTGTTTAAATACATATATTTGTATTTCTATTTCAAAGAACTTAAAGATCTTACAATTTTTTATACTGCATATAAACAAAGATTTTTAATTGTAAATTAAATACGAAAACAATAAAAATGATCATAAACTTTTTGTTTAAATGAGTGGAAAAATGTTTTGTTGTTAAACAATATTATTCCCCATAAAATCTATTTTCACTGCATAGAAATTATACTTGGAATGTATTTTGTTTATAAATGTATTTCTATTGTATTGTTTAGTAAACAATATTCATTTTTTCGCTGTTGTTTATTTAATTTGTTATTTCTTTTTATTTTCATCAATATCAATTTAAGAGTCAAGAATCCTGTCTCTCCATCTTAACGGGTGAACCGTCCTCAACTACTCCACTGTTGTCATCGCACAGAAAGCATTCGCCCACAAATAATGGTTATAAAGATAAAGAACGTGAACGTGAAAGTTTGCCCAGTACGGCTCCCGCCCCTACAAGTGGCGGTAAGCACTTTACATTTGACAAACCACAATCCCCAAAATCCGCACGTTGTAGCAGTAAGTCACGTACTTGTTTTACATTTAAAGATGAAGCTGACCAGAGGCAACAGCAACAGCAACAGCGTTTGACAAAATACGGAGAAAGAAAAGATGATATGAACTCAACTTACGTTAAATGTAATTTAACAAATGATAAAATACTACCACGTATAATTCCCTCGCAAAAACAATCAATAGCAACTACTGGTGGTAGTGGTGATTTGGGTCGTTTTACCAACAACATTAAGTATCGAGCAGAAGCGACCAACATGCAAAGCGCTAAAGATCGCAATCGCTATTCAATGGGTGCCACAATTGCGGCAACAACAACATACAAAACTAGTCCAAAACGGGAAAGGCGTCGCTCACCGTCTTTATCAACGTCCAAAGTCAATTCTGCTCCGCCCACAATGAAGGACAGCAACTTTTTTGGCAGCAACTGTTCACCGACCAGACACAATAACAAACAAGTCTCGCCTACCTCGCAGAGCTCAAGTCAACGCAAATATTCCTCCAGCTCTTCATCCGGTGGCAGTGACCGCTACAGAGACGGAATACTCTTTCCCTTCGATCGTGAGGCGGTCGACTATGAACGCATACAGCGAGAATGTTTTGCTTTGAAAGAGGATTCCAGTTCATCCAGCGATTCAGATGAAGCTGAACCCCGCTCGGTTTATGAAAGATCTAGAGCAACTCTTTCACCGAAAGCTACAGATTTTTACAAACAATACACCTTACTTTCGCAAAATGAACAGCAACAACAACATCATACAACATCGTCGTCATCACGTAAAAACTCAAAACGCTTACGTTCCGATTCCTTAACACAAAAGTACGTATCCAAAACGGATGCATTTAGTCCCAAATCAAAGAACAGCTCTCCCACTCACAGTGCCTATCATCATCACCATTCGCCCAACTCACAAATTGAATTAAATAAATTTGAAGATATCGCATCAAAATTTGAACAAATGGCACCAAAACACGGTTCGATTGTCAATTTATCCACAAAATCCACCAGCCCACAATCCAGCTGCAATCAGATTTCCAATTTGAAAACCAATAACAACAATATCGAGAGCATATCATCAAATGCCAGTAGTCCTTGTAACTCACGTAGCATTACACCGCCGCTCCCTAATTTACGCGTTGACTTTTTTATGGAAAAATCAAAACAGTCGCGCAAAAAATCGTTTAAAAATAAATCAGGGTGCGGCGCTGGTGGTGGTATAGCGGCCTCAGCTATCGAGGAAGTAGATGCGATCACAACAGCAGTAGCAAATACAGCACACGACTTTTTGGGTGACTGCCAATATTTTGTAGGTACGAGCAACTCTTCAGCAACTGCTAATGTTGTCGTTAATTCAGGTGGCCCTATTAACGTGACAGCCAATCCAATGGAGGTGGCTGTCTGCACGCAGCCGAGAGCAACAATTGTCGTCCAGCAAGTAAGTTTAAGAAAATATTATTTTTAATTTCACTTCTACTGCATGTTATTTTAAATATACCAACACATTATCTCATAACACGGAAGAATTTATTATTGTTTAAAATATACATACATATATAATACACAAGTTGCATATGTATGTACATAAATTTGTTCTATTTCTTAAGAAAAATACAAAGGGATTTAAAAACGAAACAAAAGTGAGTCAATTAACACCATTACTTTTTGCACCTTAAAGACAATGACAACAGAATTAAATTGACTTTAGCGTTAAATGCAGGGGCGGTAAATTATTGCACACACCTACACAAGGAAATGCACCATATTCAAGCTGGGGGGTGGGGGTTACTAGGGCAATAAACTCAATTACAATAATATTTAATAAATAAATAAATAATTTTCACTATTAAAGAAAACTTAAGAACTTTGTGATTTAAAAAAAATTTTTGAATAAAATCTCTTTTCAGATGATTTAGATAATTTTTTCTATAAATTTTCGTTTCATAAGAAAATGTTTAATAAATTTTTTTTTTATTTTAATTTATGGTAAAAAGTTTTGTTTAAACGATGTTTTTTTGTGCAACTAATTTGCTATTCATTTTTCAAATGTCCGATTGGCCTTATACTTACATATTTATGTATGTTTGTATGTACATATGTATGTGTTTAAACTAATACAAATCTTGTGAATAAAAACTAAAAATCATATGATTTTAAACCTTAAAACAATTTATTCTTATTTTAAACGAAAATATTGCAAAGAAAAAAACTCACACAAACACATACATTCATATGTGTGTATGTATGTACATTTGTACATAAAAATGAATAATATTATTAAATGTAAAAATGATATAATATTTTTTTTATTTTATTGTGATTCAACAATTTCGAGCAAGAGTCAAAATTGCCATAAAAACGTAACAAGTTGTCATTCTCTCATTTCCTTAACCACAAACAAAAAATTATACAAAATTTTAAGACATTTGCACATAAAAAAAAAACACAAATAGGATAAATACTAATACATACATACATACATACAAATAAATTATTTTGGACCTAACCTAATAAATAAAAAATAAAAATGATTTAAACAATTTTAAATTAATGCAACTTATATTTGCAATAGCAATGACAACTGATAAGATTATCAGTAATGTTTATTCAATTTTCCTGTTAATAAACGAACTGTCAATTTGCTCATCTTGTCTTAGTTTTACATTCCCACTGTCTATTTATTGCAAAGTGAGAAGGGACTTTCGCTGAATAATTGCGATAAATATGTAACTTCGAAATTTCTTATTAGATCTCTTAAAATAGTGGCAGCCAAAATAGAAAGTTTTACCGCAGACTGCTTTACAGAATTAATAAATGAAAAAAATTTTTGAACTTAAAAAAATATTTACGAAATTTTTTTCCTTCAACTTTGTCTAACTTTCTTATATTGATGTTCTAGATTTTAAGTAATTATAACTAGATGTTTACAAATAAAATATTCATTACTATTGGTTTTGCTAATGGCCACTGTGCACTGTCATCTGCATTTTTGTACTATTTTCGGGGCGGGCGATAGCCATTAATATTTTAAAATGAACGAGTTCATTCAACGTTTTCAAATGTACGAGTACAATTGAAATTAAAAAACAAATTATTTTTCTTGTTAACGACACCCTACAGTATTACTCCACATAAAAATTAATTTTTCATTATAGTCAGAGAACATTTTGAATCTTTATAACTGATTATACGAAGTTGGAAAACAATTTACAATTCCCATACCTTGTGCTGCGAAACAATTTAGCTAAGAAATCATTATTTTGTAAAAAGAAAATTCAAATTCTTTAAAACAAAATTTAGGAAATTTCTAAAGTTTCTTAATAAATAAAATTCGTAGAAAGCTTTGTTCTTATAATTATTATTTAATTCTCTAATATTTTTTTACAGATAATTTTCGATATTTTTTGGGAAAACAAAAAATTTTCTCGCCCTCTTTCTCTCTCTCTCTCTCATTTTATTCTTACTATTGAATAAAACACAAGGAACAATTTGTTTTAGCATTTTCTCTTAATCGACGTCACCACTTTTGTAACATTTTCTAATTAAATACTCTAATTTTAGAAAATTTTCTATAAATTTTCAATTAATTGTTTATTTTCGATACGTTCTTGTATTGTAAATTATTGTCCATAAATTGTCTATTTATCCAGTGCTGACTTCTTGATACATATCGTCGGTTTAGAATGTAAACCTGCTAAATCCATTTTTTATATTATATGACATTTTGATACCGTTCGATAGAGGAAGAGACGCCGCATCGACTAAAAAAAACATTTATTTCAATTTAGGACTCGTAAGTGTTGAAAAATGTTAGATGTTTGTTAGCTTCTTAAGCTAGAAATACAAAATATAGAAAGTTTTTTGTCTATCCTGTAAAATTTGTTTGAAGTGAGTTGGCAGGTTAACACTCTAAGGCGACGATATGTATGTATGTACAAAAAGGATCTACAAACATTTCAATTTAATAAAAAAAATAGCCTTCGATTAATGAAACACTCTTAATTTGTAAAAGAAATCATTAATTTTCCATTTAAAGAAAATTTTTTTTATTATAAAGTTAAAAAGAATCGACCAGTATCGCTAATTCGTTGCAGCACTATAAAATACATTTGTATGTCAAAGTCAATACTAAAATTAAATGCAGATTAACAATCAAAATATTAAATTTCTTCTTTAATATACAATTACGGTTCAATGCCCAATTAACATCCGCCTATAGTCCCTAACGACTACAATATAAGAGAATATTGCATTTTCTTTTATTTTTGAATTTCCCCGAACACCAACGGTGCCCCCCTGGTGATGATAACAGGTGCAAATAAATTATTGACGTGATAACTTTTTAATATTTGAAAAAAAAACCCCACTTCCCAATAATTTCAGATTTAACTTTAAGTATTATAGTACAGATCTTATAAAAATACATACATATCGAGATTATTTTTGGTAAATATCTCATGTTTTCCACGAAAAAATATTGTATAAAAGTTTTTGTTTTCAGAATTTTCTTTCTCTCCAGTGTGTTGCCTCTTGTCTTGTCATGTAGATACGAAATCATCGTCTCTCTCTTCACATGAGTTTTCACACAGTTTTCACACAGTTTTCAATTTTGTCTATTTTTTTTTTTTACAAATTCATATTTATTTTAGTTTATAAAAAGCGTTGTATTGTTAAGATCGCTTATTACTTGTTTACGATACGCTTTTCAGTGCGCAACACATAACAGAAAAAGAATTAATGAAATTAAAAATTATATCATTATTAAAAATTTCAATATAAAAAAATTTAAAAAAATTAAAGGTTTTCTATTAAGCCTTATTGTTTGCTTTATTTGAAAACAATATTCTTTAACTAATGGATTCTTAGTACATAAAAAAAAAAAAAATTTTAAGTAAAAAAAAATATTTATAGGAAAATTAAATAAAATTTATAAATAAACAAACAAAACAATAAATTAATAAAAATAAGTGGCAAAACACTGAAGCCATTAACTTTTTATATAAAAAATCTGAATATATTTGGATTATTACTAAATCATGGATCCTTTATATAAGAGACTTTGCAGAAGATTTTCAAAAAAACAAAAGGTAAGTTTGATTTTTTTTTTTTTGTTCACATGGCAACAAATATTGTGTAATTTAATTTTACAAATTAATTATTGAACATTTAAAATAAAATTAATTTATGCTGACACACGTAATTGTTACAAATAATACTTACTTACACATACATAATTATGTATGTATGTGTGTATATATATGTAAGTATATGTGAAAATTAAATTTATTGTTTATTGTCATGAACATATGCCTTTTACAAATTATTTATAATTATGACATTAAAACAATATAAAAACACATTTTACGCAATGAAAATGGATAAAACTCGAAATTAAATATTAAAAAAAAATGTTTACATGTACATATGTATGTACATTAGGGTACTCCGCTAAAATGTGCCAATAGGCTTTTTTCGAACAATTCTAATAATTTTTGTAGCCTTTATACCATTTGTAACCTTAAGGATATATATATGGGAGGTGAGCGTGTCCTTGCACCGAATTGGAAAAAATTTAATAGACACATTGAACTTACTATAAGTGTTTTGTGTACGGCATTAATTTAAGAAATTTTATTTTTTTCCACTTTTTTTTAGTTTTTTGAAAAATGACATTTTTGAGTTTGGCGTGTCCTTGATCTGATTTGGATAAAATTTGGTGAAATCATTAAGAATCTTACATCCAATGACTATACAAAATTTCATGAAATTCGAACGTTTTTTTTTAACTTTTTATGACATTTTTAAATTTCAGAATATATGGGAAGGACACGAATCCTTGCTCCGAAATTTTTGAAATTTTAAATTTTATTATACTTTATTAACCTGAATATGTGTGCTAAATTTCAACTCTTTACAATAACTCCTTTTATTTATGGCCAGTCAATATATGAAATAGGTCACTGTGCGGCGTGGCGTGATAAATGCTAAATATCTCTTAATCTATTAGTATAAAGAACAAAATTAATAAAAATAAAATTTCCTACAAAATAAGACTCAAGTCAAGTTCCTAGAATGAATGGTTCAGGTTGTTAGGACAAAAAATACGAATTTTTATTAAAAATCCCTGTTTTTCCCAACTTCATCCTCAATGAGGAACGTGTTAGCGTTATCCGATTGGGCTGAATCTTTGTGAATCGCATTTTCTAGCCTATTGGCACATTTTAGGGGGGTACCCCGAAAGACAGACCCTAAAAAAAATTGACCATATACCTTGTAACCATCCTAATGTACATGTAAGATGTATACATATGTATGTATTTAGATATTATGTAAACATGTATTAACTAGCTGGACTCTCACTGCCATTGATTGGTTTTATTCGGTTACTATTTATTTAATTCACATCCCCTTTATTGAAATACAATATTATTTTATTAACTTGTAAACAGAAAATTTTATTGTATCGCCAAATTCTGGGATGCCAACTCTTGAGACGCAAACATTTTTTTAAGTGCAACAGGGATAAATTAAAAGTGCTTCTTTTTAAAAATTTGATTTGAGAATAAATTATTTGACATTTTTACTATGGGTTTAATATACATATAGGCTTTTTGTAATTCCATTGCAATCAAATTAAATTATTTAATTTATATAAAAAATTTTAATTTTAGAAAATATTTTTCTTTTACAGTGATATCATAAAAAGAATTTATTTTTTGTTATTACAATTTAATTTCTAAATAAAATATCAATATCTTTTAAACAATCGCACTAATCACATTTATCCATTAAACTTTTATGTTACTTAAGCAAAGCATCAACTCTTTTCTTTTGAAAACAAATATTATCATTTTAATACAAAGTTAACTTATTTTCTTTAAACCTTCGTTGCATAGCATTGTATACATGCAATGCTAGTTTCTCGTTTATCTGCCAACTTTTTTGTTTCTTATTTTAACGTTATTTATTTTTCTGCAAAATCTTTAAGGTCAAGTCTTTCATTTAGATGTGAAATTTTTCTAATATCGTGGAAAATATACGGAAAGAAGTCGATTTAAAAAAATTGTTTTTTTTACATGTAAAAACAGTGTAAATTTCTTTTAATTTTGTGAAGTATTGTAAAGTTTCATTAAATCTAGATAATATTAAAAAAAAATCACTTCATTTTTATTGGTTTCTACTTACTTATTTTTTTTATTTATACAACATTTACTCATGTGCTATGATGTATTATATCACATATGCAAATTCATGCGTTTTCGCCGATGTGAACCTACATTGCACATATGTTGTTATGCATTTAATTTACTTAAATTACTAATAGGGCACAACTGATACAGAGATTGAAGAAATAATGAAAACTTAGTAAGAAAGTAAGGATGATTATTTTAATGATGGCAATATTGAACTTAACTTAAATCGACGTCAAATATGAAATAGAGGAGGAGGTTAATGAGGGGAGGCCAAATACTCTGCTCACTTTGTTAAATTTACATTGGATATATTGACGCTTGAACAACGCTTCCAAATTATCCAGATTTACTATGAAAATCAGGCTCTAGAGCAGTTGGAAGCTGATCCGATGTCTTATCCCAAAACTGTGTTCAGTGATGAGCGGGTTTGTTAATAAACAAAATTGAGGCATATGGAGTAAAATCAATCCACAACAGGCCCTACAGACTCCATTATATAAAAAAAATGCTATATTTAGTGCGGTGGCATTCTTTGGACCTTATTGCTTAAAAAATGAAACCGGAGATCGCGTTACGCTCAATGGAAATCGTTACCATTTCATCATGGAATTTTTGAAAAATGAAACAAATTGGGATGACATTGATTAGGGTGAGATGTGGTTTCAACAGGATAGCGCTATGTGCCATACGGCGACCGCAACCATCGACTTTTTAAAATCTTAATTTGGCAATAATTTGATTTTGAAATATGGATGCGTCAATTGGCCTCCAAGGTCATGATAATTTCTTTTCCATGTAAAATCACAGATTTATGCTGATAAATCAGCAACAATTGACGTCTTGGAGGCCAACATTGTTCGTGTTATTTGTGACAGTTGTGAAAGTTGCCCGAATGTGCTTTTTCAAAAATATGTCCAAAATCATTTTCAAGTGGTAAACAAAAAATGAATTAAATTTTTTCCAAAAAATAGGTTTTATTATGAACTAATATTTTTTAATGGTAAAACTGTAATTTTCCTTTATTACAAAGAAATTCATATTCAAAAATTAAAAGAAAAATTGTTATACTTTTTTTGATTTGCTGCATGAAGTTGCATATATGCAATGTTTCCTAACTTTTTTAGAAAACATCAGAATCGAACTAAATTTAATTTTTATCATTATGACTCAATATACAACAAATATAGCATGCCAAAAAATGTTGATCCTTAAGGAAATTAAATCATGCATCAAAGGGTTAACATTGAAGCCAGATCTCAAATTGGCAAAATTTCTTTCGACGTTATACATATTTTTAAGTCAAATTGTTTTTAAGCGAAAAATGTGTTGTTTGTTTTTGAAATGGTTTTTTACCTCTAACCATATGCCAAAATAAGGACAAAAAAGCAAAATAAAATTCCAAATACATATGTTTTGAGCGTTTTTCAGTTTCGGACTTCAAAATATTTTTCGAGGTTTGGGCAAAAAAAGGGACTAAGTGCTAAGATGGGATTTTTGGTCAATACAACATTTTAAAACCATATCAACTGAAATTGACAACACTAGTTTTACGAGATTCTTCACTGAAAAACGCCTACAACAAGTATTAAAACAAATAAGATATCACGACGAGATTGTGAACTGAGCCTATATATTATCGGCCGTATCTATAACGAAAAATTAGAAACTACGTATACATCGCACACAACTTTCTGCTCACCAGCAAGCCGATTACGCTAAGCAGAGTGTTGGCAAATAGTTTATTTATAACGAATATCTAGCAGCTAACAATAAGAGTTTAATTTTAAGTTAACATGAGTTTAGCAGAATGAATAAAAAAATTCATTAAAAACGGCATAAGTGTCGTTTTTAATGTATTTCCATATTACTCCATGCTAAATTTTTGTTATAAATACAGCCGTATGTTATTCGTGCTCTTTTAGAAAATTTACTTCAAACTTTTTAACCAAACAAGATTTAAGGTTTTAACCTTTTTTTAATATCCAATCTCAAGGCCCTTCTTTCTGGTATGATGCTTTTTGACAACGAACATTGATACTATGTGATATAAGACATTAAGAAAAAGCATTGTGTTTGTGTCCGCAGCCTTTTCTGTCTGTTAAGTTAAGTCACGATTGCCTTTGTCTGTATAACTCCTCAACTGTCACCACTGGGCATGTTATTTTCGCAATTTTCGTGATGTTATAGAAAAGTGCAACCAACACCTTTAGGCTACACCAGGTCAAACTTCTCAGGATTGAGAACAGATATAACAGCAAGTATTATATAGCCAAACTCTTTGGCACTGGGTCTGTGCATTACCTGTACAGCAATATGCAAAAGTTGCCACCAATGTGATCCTTGAAAGATACACAGTGCTGCTGGTTGGACTTATTGTTATCATTAGTCCACCGTCTGTAAAGGCCGTTATGACAGATATTGACGTAAATCATTCTACATCGATCTTTGCGTGCAGCGCGTTTGATAATTAATTTTTTTTTCTAAAAGTTAAAATCTTTACTGTTCACTTTGTTCTTGATTTCTTGTTTTATGTCATTGTTTTTTTATCTGCATCATGTTCCACGTATCACATCTTATTGACATTTTCCTACTGAGAATGTATGAACTGTGTCAATGTCGGTGCATCGAAAGGCTACACTCGTTCTTGCCTATACACATATGTACATACATACATATTTATATTTATAGAAAATACTTTGTATTTTTTCAAATTTCGAATACGACGAAAGGTAAGATTGGCATAATTGAAGTTCATATGAAGAAGTAGTGCAGCAAAAAAATCTTTAACTATAAGGTTAGGTATTTATAGACGTCAAAACTTTATGTAACACATATGTACATATGAACTTACATACAAAAAACACTGTAAGCAAACTTCAAAATTTAGTTTATTTCAGTTGAATTTTAATCGCTGATTTGATTTGTGGTATTAACAAAAAATTTTGCAAAAAACCACTCTAAAATTCTTTAAAAATATTTTTACAAATTTATTATCTTAGTAATACTTTGCTACAGAAATATATTTTACATAACTAGCCAATACACATTTCAAATATCTATAAACTCTTCTTTTTTATCTCTAATATTTATCTGTTATGTGTAAATTAAATATCCTTATTTTGTTATTTCAGCCGTCCCTTAGTTTAGACAACACCATTGAAACGTTATTAATTAAAAATGAAAATGATTTCATAAGTGTTGAACAGGACAAGGATCCACAGAATAAATTTTTATTGTCTGCACGTAAACGTCATTCACAGCAACTACATCAACCACCCACTGCAGCAGCACAGCAACAAAAACGTGATGAAAATATGCGACAACTATTGGATGTAACAAATACCCTGACATTTGAAGAATTGCGAGATTTTGAAATGCGGTCAGTGGAAATAAAATGAAAATAAATAAACTGTAAACTTTGAAAAATAACCTGTTTTTTTTTTATATACATATACATTTATAACTGCAGTTATGGTTCTCCACATCACAGTCGATCACAATCAGTAAAAACGCCTGGTCGTCCAAATCAATTATGTCTGCCACAACAAAGATCAAGGTATTTTTAAAAATTAATGAATAATTTGTATGATTGTGTAATTACATAAAGAAAAACATACATATTTTCCTATTTTATTTGTTAGAGTTGCATCCATGCCTAATACTGGAGTGGAGGAAGAATATTACAGATTAAGGCATTTTTCAATAACCGGCAAGGGTGTGATAAATCGTGGTGATTCCTTAAAAAGTAGACGCAGTAAATCGAACAACAGCGTTGCCAGTTCAAATTCAAGGTATATTAATCTTAATTTTTAATAATTGTAAAACTTCAAAAAAAATTATAGAAAAAAAAATCCTAATGTTTTTATACAAGTTTTTTGTCTTTATATGTTAAATGAGAATTTTATATATTTTTATACCCTTCACCTAAGGTGACAAGGGTATATATAAGTTTGTCATTCTGTTTGTAATTTCTACAATATTCATTTGCGACCCCATAACGTATATATATTCTGAATCCTTATAGATAGGGAAGTCGATTTAGCCATGTCCGTCTGTCCGTCTGTCTGTCTGTTGAAATCAAGTTTTCTCAGCACTCCGATGTCGTACGGACGCGCTAGTGGTATCAAATAATCAGAAATTCTAAAATGTTTGCTATTAAAAACCAGTAAAATCGCTTTATAACTGACCAAATATAAGCCAAAAAAGACGACTACCATCTGTTGAAATCAAGTTTTCTCAGCCCTCCGATATTGTACGGACGCGTTATTGGTATCCAACAATCAGAAATTAGACATAAAAAAATTGAGAAATAAAACAATAATTTTTTTCGAGATATCGGCAAAAAAAAATTTTTTGAGATATTTTTTTTTTACGTAAATACACGTAGTGTAGGGTATATAAGATTTGGCACAGCCAAATATAGCGGTCTTACTTGTTTTTTAGTAATTTCAGTAATTATTTACTTATATATCTTATTTTCTGTTTCTAAATAAATACAAGTAGCAATGAACATTTAACAACACAACTTCAACCAATACAAGCTAATTCAACTCGCAACTCTGCCACTTGCAGTTTAGCCTCCAGCCGTGAAAGTAGTACATCAAATCCGGGCAGCGGACCTTACAGGTAAGCAAAAGAAAATTTTTTTTTACAAAAACTTAGAAAAATGCTTTCCAACACAGGCCTCAATTTTAAAAAACTTAATTAAATAAAATTTTTTAGAATTTCTTTATAAATAATTTTTATTAAATTTATAAAACAAAATTTTCCATTTCAAAAACGTTAAAATTTACAAAAAAAAAAATTACAGTTGAAAACTATTTAAATCTTTTTCAATTAAGTTAATTGAACTAATTTATTTTAATTAATAATTGTAAAAGAATAATGTAATAAACTGTAACAATTAATGTCCAATCGAAATAAAGTAGATGTTTCTGCTTCGGTTAGTTCTTCATTTTACAGAAAATTCTTTTATAATTTCTCAATTAAAAATTTTTTAAACCCTTTTTTGCAATAATTTAAAACACAATATAAAAGAATTGGAAAATCTGCAATACTAATGGGTTAACACATTTTTATTTTTAGAGTCCTTATGCTGGGTGCCACCGCTGTGGGTAAAAGTTCTTTGGTCTCACAATTTATGACATCAGAATATTTACATGCTTACGATACCAGTATTGGTAAGTTTTTGAAATGATTTAATAAATTATTTAGATTTCTTTTTATTATTTTCATATAACCATTTTCTAAGAACGTATGCTTTGTTTCAATTTTCTAAATATGTTTTTGCTTTTTTGCCTTAAAGGCGATTTTAAAGTGTACATTATCTAATAAACCGGTATTTTTTATATTTTAAAATTTATTGTAAATTTTCTTAAGCAAAAAAAAAGTCAATTAAATGTTTATTTTTGAAAAATATATATATTCTAAAATATATACAGTTTTTTATACATATTTTATATTCCCAATAAATTTTTTTATAGATTTGGTCCATGAAAAAATTAATTAATAGATATTGTTCTTAATTCTATATTCCAACAGTGCTATTTTGGAATTCATGACAACTGTATAATTAGCTTTAAAGAATAGCTATGAAATTTTTAAACTATAAATAGCCAAACTGTTAATAACCTATTAACTTTGGCAAATAGTCCAAGACTATTAAAGTAGATTATATCTATTTTATGGATATTTAGAAGTTAAAAAAAGTTTTAATTAAAAACTTTACTTTAAAATATTTAGCCTTAAATTTTTTTTTTAACTTCTTACTATTCAAAAATGCAATGCAATAGCGATTTTATGCTAAAACCTGCAGTTTTATAAATAAAACAACCATTAGCTCACATGTCCTTTGCACGCAATAATAGCTTTGCTTTCCCCGTTTACTTTACTTAGTTTTCTATCTGTTAATTACATTTTTATTTGTATCACTTCAATGGAATTTATGACAACGAAAACAAAAACAAACAGATAAACTTTCATAATCCTTTTTTCCAGTGAAAAATAAATATGTACATACATACATATTTTAAGTGTTTTAAATATTGATTTTAAATTTGTAAATACAACAAAAATAACATACTCTTACTCATACATTTAGTTAAATTAAATTATTAGTTTATATACATTTTTTTTATTGTGTTCTTATTTTATATACTTTCTATCCTTATTTGCTATTTTTTTTTTCATTTTCAACTGCTAAAAAAACTTTACACGAAAAATCTTTGAAAAACTCTAAATTAAATTAAAAATTGCTAATATCCTGCAAATCTATTTTAATCCAATTTACAATTATAATCAAACAATTTTGTACAAAACGATGGACTGCAGGCAATAATTGTAACATTCGTATACATATCGAAAAACCCGCTGACGGTAAACAACAACTAAAATAATGCATAAATAATTCAGTTTAACAAACATTAATTATTTAATATGTATCTAATCCAAACAAAAATTTTCAATATTTTTTTTAAATAACATTATTTGGTTTAATCAATTTTCTATAGTTTTTTGTGGCTTTTTGCTATGTTTTTAATTATGGTTACTTTAACTTAATAGTTAGTTCTAACTTATTAATAATAGCTTTGTTGCAACATTCTAAATATAGTTATAAGTTATAAAAATAAAAAAAAAGTAAAAATTACAGGAAATACACATTTAAATCTAAAGACATACATATTTGTTTAAACATAAATATAAATATGTTTACATTTATCCACTTTAACATTTTTACAAATGCAAACTTTAACAAATAACAATACACAATAATACATATACTAACAACAAAAAAGCACCCACATGTTCAACAATTAAGTACGAGTACATTAAAACATTTATCTATACTCATATTTATGAACATACAATGTCGATCATTTATTTGTCTCTTTATGAAAGTCACTATTGAACCGCCATATGCCGATAAACACACACAATTATGTGCATACAAATGCACAAAGTATGTTCGAGTTCAGCTCTTTTTAACTTAAAAAAAATACCCTTCTTTTTAGAAAGTTTTTCATTTATAAAAAACTCTTTCTCTTATAGAAATTTTTCGAAAAAAATTTATTTTGTAAAAAGTTTTAGTGAATCCCCCAAATATGTTTGTAAAGTTCATATAGTACATATCGCACACCCAGTTCAAAATTGACACAACTCAAAATTTTCATTTTGTATTTTGTTGTTGTTAACGTTGCTAAAAAACAGTTATGTCATTCTTTATGTTTCAATTGGTATAAAGTTGCAATTCATAACAGTGACTTATTTTTAGTTGTGTCAGAAAATATAAAGGTAATAGATCCCTACGCTAAGCGCTAAATAGTTTTAATTCGAATTCAATGGTCCAATGATTTTGTTTTTAACTTTTTTTATTTACGTCATAAACAGTTTATTTCGATTTCTGAAAAATTAAAAATTTTGAGTTGTGTCACTTTTGAACTGGGTGTGCGATATGTATGTACATACATACATAAACTGAAAAGTATAAATTAAGTTTGGAATCCCTGTACTAGTCGATACCTTAACAAACTCCCACACCTTGAAAATGCGATTCGAAAGCTTTTAACTTTAAATATAATTTAATGTTTAGTTCATTTATAAAATCACACACAACCACCCATCATATTCCCTTTGTGTTAACAATATATCAAGATTTTTTTTTTGTGATATCCAACCGACCACCAATACAGTGTTACAACCAACAATAATAATGATTGAAGGAAGAAAAGCACAGTTCAACGAAAATGAAAAAAAAAAGAAACGCAATGAACTTGACACATTTTTAATTGGTTTCATTCACGTCAATAGTTGTTGTTTTGTCCAATTTTTTCTCCTGTTTGTCTTTCAATACCTTTGTTTTTTTGTTTTTCCATTATTATTTCAGGGTTGTAGCAAAGGATATGAATGCATGCAGTTAATCAGATTTTCGTTTAAAAACAGTTACCTTCCTTTTAACCTTTAAAAAAAACTAATAAACTTTTCTTTGTATTTGATTAGGTCACAAATATCAAGACTCATCACTCATTTCTAAAACAACTAATAATTATTTGAAACAATCTCAGAAAAATAAATGCGCATATAAATGTTCACCAAAAAACTTCAAGAAGAATTGTATAATATATGATCAATCAGGTAGTTTTATTAAGGGAAAAATACAATACATAAATAAATGTAAAAAGTTCTCCAAAGTTTTACTTTTTATACTTTTGTTTTAATAGAAAAACACACATCCCCATCTTCCAAAAAAAAACTTAATAAGCAACTTAATTGATTTTAAATTTTCTTTTAAGTATACTGCAGAAAAACCATAGTTAAAAAAAAATTATTTAGTTTTGTAATAATTTATGTATATTTCAATTAGGCATCATGAAAAATGGCCCCAAACTCAAAAATGAAAAATGGCCCCAAAATATATGAAAAATGGGGCCATTTTTCATTTTTGATTTTGGGGCCATTTTTCTATTCCTTGTAAATTAATAAAAAAAAATGTTTGGATGTTTGGGTCAATTTTTTCTATTTTTTGGGGCCATTTTTCATTTTTGAGTTTTGAACCATTTTTCAATTTTCCATAGTATCAAAAAATTTAAAAATGAAAAATGGCCCCAAAATTATAAAAAGTTTGGGGTGATTTCAAACATGAAAAATGGTCACAAAATCAAAAGTGAAAAATGGCCCCAAACTTTCGTGCTGTTGTTTTCAATGTAAAAAATTGGGGCCATTTTTCATTGGGGCCATTTTTCATGGTGCCTTTCAATTGAAGTATTAAAACCTTATCATTTTCTATATGAGAATCGGACTAAAATTGCTGATTGGTTTTTTTAGTCTTAAAAATTAAAATGAATTGAAGTTTAAACGACACAACTTTACGTTCATATGTATGTATGTAAAATCTAAAAAAAAAATTCCATCCGTATGTTAAAAAAGAGAGTACAAGAGAAAATGTATGAAACAAAATTTAATTACAAAAAAACAACATCCCTACATTTAAAAAAGATAGAGAGACGTATAACAGTCACACAGGCCTTCTGATTTAGGAGCTCTTAGTTAACGACCATTAATAACACCGTTTGTTTGCTAAATCTAGACGACTTTTTTAAAAAACCCTATACATTTTTAATAAATTGTATGTTCCAACTTATTACATACATACATATGTATATATATGTATGTACTTATAAAGAGAAGCTTCACATTCACTTCTATAATATTTTATTTTTTTCTTGCACTAACTTTGCTAACATCCTGCTTAAGATCATCATTAAGATTTTGTTATTTAATTGTGGTTTTATTTCGATTATTTTATTTAAAAACTAGTAAGAGCGTTATATTCGGCTATAC
>NDXZ01049825.1:0-23317 GCA_003055125.1 Paykullia maculata
AGTTATGCCGTTCTTGCAGCAAATGAGCGATATGTAATTAAAAAAATATTTTCCTGAAAATATAAAGATTTTGATGGCGCGTTGTATTTTTTCGAATAAGAACATAATCTTTTATCGGTAAAAGTGGTAAGGTAAGTGGTAAGGTTTTACCCAGCTCAAGTAATACCATCGAACCTATATAGCCTAGTCTGTGTACTTTTTTCACTGTCGCACAGTGTAATTACTTCTCCAATTTCAAAAAAAAAAAAAATTTATAACATCTTCATATTTTCTAATATGTATTTTAAAAAACTAGTAGAGACACCACTCTGAAGATATTTATTTAAAAATTTTTTTTATTTTGGAAATGGTGTGCTTTGAAACTGTGCTAAACACAAAAAAAATTACAAAGTTGCATTGTTTTTAACAAAAACAAACTATTGAAAACTGAGTAATTGTTTTTATTATTATTTATTTTTTTTTTTTTTGCAATAGTTTATTGATCTTTTAAACCATACACACACAAATGCACATTTAGATGTAACTTACAATCACAGGCAAACATACATACATTCAGACAATATAAACAAAAACCCAAAACTCTATACGAATGTATATTTTGCTAAATGAAAGATAAATATTTGTGCTGCAAAAAAAACGCTGTAGAAATATGCAAATACAAGTTTAATATTTTATCTTAAGAAGATTCGCACTCACTTCTCATGAACATGAACAAACACTTACGCATGCTCAAAAGAAACACTTAATGCAATCAGCAACTCTTTAAAAAAAAATAAAAAAAAAACTTTAAAGAAAAGGGACGAGTAGAGAATCAAGTAAACGAAACGAAACTAGTAAATGATGAAAGGCTTGTGGTTAAAATAAATAAATAAATACAGAATAGCATATAAACATACATATGTATGTATGCGTATATATGTGTATATATAGGATGGTGTAATTGAATAAGTTTACAAAATACGTTAATAAAACACATTTGTTTATTTACACAAATATCCATCAGATAAACAGCATAGCCCTGACAAAATAAGTGAATTTTACTTTAAAAACTTCAAAATAAGCAATAACTAAATGTAAGGACAATAAATAATTAAATTATCCTCGTTATTTCCTTTAATATTTCTTTAAATGTTTTTCAAGCCTGACCATATCTCCATTTTTTTTTGCAGAAAATATAACAATAGTTGGCCGCCCGGATTTTGTGAACAACAATTTCAAAATAGCACTATATGCAAAAGAGACACAAAGATATTTGTGTTTCAACGATCACTGGAAACTAGTTGGAATGGTAAGTTAATATATGTAAAGAAAGACAAACTATTTATAGATTAGTTACAGTTAAATCTACAAAAAAAATTTATATTTTTTTTAATAAAAAAGGCAGGCAGAAATAAAGCAAAGATTCTGTAAAAAAAATAAACCCTTGCTTTTCCAACTAAATATAGAAACCACCTTTGACATTTGACTCGTGCATAGTTACATATATTGGATTGTCACCCCAACATTTCAAAATATGTACACATTTTGTTTGTTTAAAACCGACAGGGCAAAGCAACAGAAAAGGGGGAGCAAATAAAAGATCATGGTGTATAAACGAAGACTCGTATTTCGAGTGTTTTGTAAACAAACACGATGGATGAATGTTTAGTGTCAAACTGAAATTTGTTGAGGTATTTACACACACACACACACACACATACAACTGTTTTAATGACCGATTTATAGATAATTCAATTTCAATTGAGGCAGCAAGAAAAGTTTCACTTGCCCCATTTCTGTTGTAGACAAAATAAAGTCATTTATTTATATAAAAAGGGTGTATTTTTTTAGAAGCAAAGAAGTCTTGAAATTGGCAACAATGTTTTTGTGACAGATCGATTGTTTTAGCAATTAATGATGAAAAGCCTTGCGCCGAAGCAACCAACGGTTGCAAATTATTCAAATGTGCTGAGTGAATCATTACAATTGATTCACAATATCATTTGAATGCATTTACATCCCGATAAAGACACCCTAGACACAAGTAGACATGATTACTAACTTGTTCGTGCCTTAATTGAAAGGCATTAATGTTGCAAACAGAAGGACGGCACCACAAGCTTCATAGTGAGTGAAAGCGAGACAAGTAATACACAGAAGGACTGTAACTGATCACCTTGTTCGATTGATTTGACGTGATTAAATTACTTGTCTATACCCATAAGCCAGAAATAATTCAGCACTTAAAAGTCAACATTTAAAAAGTTAATTGCAGTAAATCAGAATTAGTTCAAATTTTGATTTACTGCGAAGAATGTGTGAAAATCGCCCTTCATAATTTTAAACATTAACGGGATTAAACTTACTGACAAATAAAGCCAGTTTCTTCGTTATTAAAAACAGTGTTCTTATTTTTACCTAAATTCAAAACTCTCCACTTCCTAAAAAACCACCCTTTATAACGCACAAATATTTTACAATACAATAAGTTCTTTTTTATATATAATGATTTGTATCGCCCTTATTTTATTATATTATTTCACAGAAAGAACTCCAAGATACCTGCTATTTCAACGAAGCAATTGTTCACGGTTATTTCGTGTTCCGGTCCGTAGTCGATTTGCGGCGACGCATCGGTTTCACGCAAAGAGGTAGAGCCGTGGGTCCCAAGAAAACCGTTAACGATGCTTGTTATATGTTCACCAAAATACCAACCGATCAATTTTTCCATCAACACACACATTTCTCAGCACCAAAAGCGAAAAGCACCACAACAAAAATACCAAAAACAGAATACACATACACGCCCTTGCCCAGTCACGTGGGGAGAGGCAGTGGGGGCGGACGGACAAAGACAAATCGCTTTAAGAATCCACATCGTCAGGATTTCTCTGCTACTCATAATCATAGTGGCAATGGCCACGGCAGCGGCAGTGGTAGCGGTAGTGGTAGCGGTAACGGCAGCAGAAAGTATAAGAAACAGCGCAACGGCAATAAGCAACAGAAGAAACAGCATAAACAGAAGATGCAGCAACAAACTCGAGGCCATAGCTACAATTTAAGCAACCCAAAAAATAGCACTTACTTAAATAGTTCTAGGCAAAATGTAGTCTTAAATCAGCATAGTATTAACAACCACACAAATAGAAAACATAATAACAATAGCAGCAACAACTTTAATAACAACAACCACCCGCCTCCAAACCATCAGGTCCGACATCATCACAACGATCCCAATAAGGTGGCCAGAAGGCAGCAGCATGACCAAAAACAAAAAACGAAATTGCGTCAACGTGTTCAACCTAGTCCTTCTGCTGCTTCCGCTGCGGCAACGCTAGCGGTGGCGGCAGCAACTACAGCAACAATAACTTCATTAAGCACTATAAAAACGATAAATTTCTCAAGACCTCATTTAACATTGAGCTCTAGTTACTCGAATATTAATCCGACCAGTGTGGCTGCAACGACACCGACAGATGCTTCATCTGACAGCCGTAATACGTTTCGGTCAACCGTTGTTGTGGGGAAACGTAAAGGACGAAGAAGAAAGGGTGATATTCTGCACAACAAAAAGGGTTTACAAAAGAAACTGCAATTGGAGCCACAACATACCAGTGAACAGATAGAGAAAGATTATTCATACAATTCATCGATGGGTCCCAATTACGACGAGACAGAGGCAGAGTACATGACAGGCTCAACTGACTATGCCTGGATGACCAATGACATCATATTGTCATCGGTGAAGCCAACATCGGCCAGCTTGCCGTCATGGGAAACCTGGTATCCATCTTCATCATCAACTTCATACCTTGATGAAGTTTCCGACAATTTCCTGGCCACTTCAGCCTCCGCAGTTACCGAAACTAACGCCGTTAAGCGATTCTATACAACTCTAGAATCATCCTCAATGACTGATTTAGATAAAAACATTTTATCTTCGCAGATATCCGTAGCACTTCCAACATCACTGTTAACTACTACTCTAACGGAAAATAACATCGATGAAACTATATTACCAACACTAACTACTACAGACTTAGGAACGACAACAACAAATACCTCAACCTATACTCCAATGGATTTTTGGTCAAGTAGCCCAAATGCTGCTACAGAAGTGGAAATGGCAGCAAATGGCTTCACCAGGGAGACTTTTTTTAACAACGGTGCCACACCAAAACTAGAGGATACTCAAAATACGCTTAGCACTGATGAAGCCATTATGGAAGATACTACGAGTCAATTAAGCACACAGCATAGCAAAAGTGAAAATATAGATGCAGAAAGTTCTACAGCAGACAATACTAGCGAACAAGATAAGGTAGTAGTGGCGACTTTTACGGATGAGACCACGAATGAAATAAGCGAAACAACGTGGTTAGATGACTTGACATTGGAGATGACTTCAAACGGGAATGTTGATAATACGAGTGAGTCTGAAACAACAGCTACTACAAAAACATACACAAACAGCTGCGCTTTTAGGACTTCTTCGACAAACACCGAAGGTAAAACAATGACTGATTGCATGTTTGCAACGAAAACTAATGCATCGATTGCCAATAATCGTCAACCACAAAGTGAAACATCCCCAATAAAACATTCGACAACAAAAACTTACAAAGTTCCCAAACTGGGCACGAAACACAAAGTAACAACGAGCACCGCGTTGAACACACTTCCCATAGGAAGTGCTGAAACCACAAGTTTGTCTGACACCACATTCACCACCACAACACAATCATTATTACCAACTTCAAAAACTCTAGAAGCAACGTCAGCAATTCATTACTTACATCCTGTAGATAAGAGCGTTACTACAACATTGGCAGGCGGAGAAACAGAATTCAATATTGCTGCTATTATGACACCAACAGCAACAGCTTCTATCTCGACAAAACAATCAACTAAAACGCCGGAGCTGTCACCTGTAACTACTCGTAAGACATTGCGCAAATCAACACAAAGACTGCTGGCCACCCCATTTCATCAACTGACCTATGTGCGCAACGAAGCCGGAGACATTGATATCGATAGCATCGATAACATTAGCATATATCCTGAATTGTTTGATAACATCAACGAGGAACCGCTGGTGAGACCCAGTACCAGTCGTCTCACCATGATCAGCGGCTATTTACCAACCTCGGCCACGGCAACCCTACCCGAATCAATACGTATTGCAAAGATAAAAATAAATCGCGAACGTAAACGTATGTTGCGTCTGCGTAATATTGGCAATTATGCGTAGCTGTCAATTGTTAAACTAATTGATTCTCTTCTTATCCAATTCTAAATCGCAAACCAAATAAACTCAAGCACTTTGAAAAATATACACATTTTCGGAATGTTAAAGAAAAAAATTATTGCAAGACAAATTCGAGTTTAAATTAAAACTAAATTGATGATGGACAGGATGGTATGGAAATAATTCATCGTTGCCTTTTTCATATACATACACACATACATAGTTGTTTTCAGAAAGACATTCTTTTATTAGTTAAAAACATTTTAACAAGAATTTGGGGTATTCGGGAGGAGAGTGTAATACCGCAAACCATGACAATAACAGCATTCACACAGACACAGATACACTACACAAAATAAATAACACATACATAAACTCACTCACTAATACACTCAAACATGATGCGTTACTTTGCAACGATCTATAAAAAAAGTTCATTTTTTTTAATTGTTCAAATGATGAAACAATTAATTAATATAACAAATTAAAAATAATTATCTAATAAGTACTATGGGAATTTTTTTTATATACTTATAACCAAATAATGAAAACAAAAACAATTCGCACACCAAACACCACTTCCAGTTGTTACATTTTTTATGAGTATTTAGTAAAGAAATAAATTAAACAAAAGGGAAAAAAAACGAAAATATATTAAATAAACAAATAATTCATTTAATCAAATATACAATTAAAATTAAAGTAAATTAAATCGAGAGTAAAATCAAACAAAATCAAATAAATTAAAGTTTATTCAGAGTTATAAAATACAAAAAAAAAATTTATTAAATAAATTCCTATTATTCAAAATAGAAGACAACAATTATTTTTAAGTAAAAAAAAACAACAACAACAAATGCAAAAAAATGACGAAAAAATAAACTAAACAAAAAAGGTAAAAATAGTAGTAGAATAACAAAATTTAGATGTCATTTAGTTATTACATACATACATATATTAATTAGAAAGAGATAGCGAGAGGAAGTTAGGAAATATTAAAAAAAAATAAACTAAAAAATAGCAAAACTATTATAAGCTGCTCATTCAGTTATTAATTCATTCTGTACGAGAGATGATCATGCACATTTCAACTAATTTTTTAACAGTTAAATTCACACCCGCATTCGGCAACTGCTACTTGTTGTTGAATTCCTCGAACACTTTTTTTTTTGCTGTAAAATTAATAGAGTAAACGTTTAACGAGTGACGTTTTTTTCCGTTAGTTGTTAAAATTCAAAGCATTAAAAATTGAATTGCAAATGTAAAAAATTTAAGGATTTGCCACTTATTCATTATATTAAATTTTTATTTTCATTATTCTGTTATTTTTTTTTAGACTGATCATTTTACCGATTTACCAAACTAAACAAAATACCTTAAAAACGACCGAGCAAAACTTAGGTAATGACATGCTCTTACTTAACAACATACTTTTCAATGAGTATAACATACCCTCTGCACTACTAAGAAGTAGTTTTCTAATAACAAGTTTTTATTGTGAAACGTAATAACTTATTCACCAGATATCTAAAAAGAAATAACTGCTGCATACACTTTGGCTGAAAAAATTGTTAGGAGCCACTTAAATTAGTTATTTTGTAGTAGTAGTAATAGTAGTTATATTTTTGACGGATGTTTATGCATTTCATGACGTTTTGCAAAACGATTCTTTAAGATTTTTGCTAAGTGTTTCTGTAAAACGTAACGTACAGTAGTAACAAACCTCAGTTTCGTTTTAAGGAAGCCGAATATAATACATTATTGACAATGAGTTCTGTAAGCCCATACAATCCATTGGATATTTTACTTATTTAAAGCAAGTATTTATATAACATTTTAAAGTTAATGACATATTCATTTCCTGATTTAAAATTTAACAGGCTGCTTTATTTGTTGATAGTAAGTAGTTACTTAATGACATTAAAGTAACGACTCCACAAAATCCCTTTTGTAAGTGAGAATGGTAATGACTTATTTAAGTCACTATTTGTAAGGAAGCGAGGTAAGTACTTGCCTCCAATGACATCGCCGTGTTAAAGTAATGGGTTAAAGTGCCAAAAGGTAACTACTGTATTTTTATCATTTTAACTCATTACAAAGCAATGCAAGTTTTGCTGGGGATTAGCACTTAAACAGCTACCGTTTTTATCTGAACTCATCTGATGTTTCGTTTCTTTTTAAACCCCAAATTTACACTATGACTTTTCAGTCGTCTGTCTACTACCTACTCATGAGTTTCTTTGTTTATTGTCAAATGAGTTAGTGAAGCAAACAGTGAACTAGAGTGACAAGTTAAAAAAATATTCTTAAAAACTAATATGCATTAAAAAAATATTCTTAAAAACTAATATGCATTAAAAAAATGTTAATAAAATATAAAATAATCAAAATATATATGTATGTATTAGGAATATGAAGAGACATGTATAAAATTGCTTAAATTATTTTGTTTTTCTCCTTAAGGGAAGCCTAAAAAGTCGTAGTGCAAGTGCAGGCTAACATTTCCTTACATTCATACTTACTTACACACACGCACACACACACACACTTACAAACACATACTTATTATTCATACATCTAAGAGCAACTATTTCAAAATGTTTAAACATTTTAAACAAAACCAAACGATATTGTTTTATTATAAAGTATCCAATTTCTTTAATAAAAAAGAACTACTAAGATTTAAATATTTAAAAGGACGACGATTTATAAACAGAACTTTGTATAATTAAACAAACAAAATATTAGAATTTTAATTCAAATTTAAAAAAAAAAGTTTTTGTTTGGTGTTAACAAAAAATCGATTTCCACAATTTTGAAATGTCAAAATTATTTAGAGTTTTAACTTTTTTATACTTATAACACATGTTAGATGGCGTAAATGTGCATGCGAAAATGTATTATGTACAAGTTATTCGACTTAAAAATTTTTTATTAAAAAGTTAATGAAATTATATACTACATATTTTTAGAGACATTATTCGGTGAGTTTTACTTCCTTAAAGCTGTACAAAATAAAATTTAAATTAAACACTTCTAAATAGCTGCTCTCAGCTTTTGTTATTTATATTTATGATGGGGGGGAGAAAACAACAAAAATGCTATAAAAATTATAAAAATCATTGAAATTATTTGTTAAAAAAGAAGTAAAGTATGTAGTAGCATCTATACATACGTATGTATATATAACTATATTTGAACAATAACAAAATAAAAATAAGTAATAAAAAAATGCTTTGGCAAAATGCTATATATGTAAACTAATTAAATGTATTTAGACGAGAAACAAACAAAAAAAATTTAATGATACTTGAGAAAAACATATTAAAAAAAATACAGAATTTAATGAAATTGGAATGCTTGAAGTTAATAAACACACAAATACGAAAAAGGAAACTACAATGCTATAAAATAATAATAAAAAAAAACAATGAACAACTGTAACTGTAAACAAATTTATTTTTAATATTTTTGTATGTATTTCAATTAAAGATTGACAACAAAAACAAAATCTTAAAAAAAGCATATACGAAATTATTTTCTTAAATCTCAGTTCACAAAAGAAAGGAAAAAACGATGCACAGAGAATAAACCTCTTAAACTATAATTTATTCTAAATAGAAATTATTTAAATGACACATCATTAAAATAATCAAACATACACACACTTACACCTACCTACACCTACTTGACACAAGCAACAAACAAAATTTATAATTAGTGCCTTTCGAACAAAAAGAAACTCGAAAACAGGAAAGATAAAAACACAAAAAAATATATATAATAAACAACAACAACAAAAATATATAACAACAAATTCGAATTGAATAGCACATGCGTAAACACTTTCAAAACAAAAAAACTTTTGGCTAGGATTTCCTATACGCACACACACACACACATATACAAACAAAAACGTAAACAAAACATTTCCAAATACATACAGTATTAGACACACACACACGCGCTCATTCACTCTTAAATACTACTGTTACTTCTGTGCGACGTTTATTTGGAGAAACAATGAGAGCATTAAAAACAAACTCTCCCACCCACTCCACCAACACCTTCATTATAATTAATAACTACAACAATAACACACTGAGAAAAGAGATTATTGATGTTTAACTCATCATTTTTAATGAAATTTAACTCTGTATTTAATCAAATCGAATTAATGACTAAATAATTGCAAACTGTGCAAACGAACGAATGATATTTTTGAAATACCAACTTGTAAATTCCATTTTTAGTTTTTGTTTTTTATATATATATATTTTTTTTACCTTTAATTGTATTTTTTTTTCCAATATGTAATTTAAGATTATATTGTGTATTATATTATATTATTACAACAAACACAGAGCATAATTGTAAGTTTTGTAGATACATTATTATTATTATTTATTTAATAATTTTATAACTTTAATAATTATAGGTTTAACATGTTTTTATTTTATAATTTATTGAAATCATTTATTCAACACACACACACACATGCATACAAACATACTTACTATTATAACACATAAGAACAAAAATCATTTACTATATATCATCTACTATCTACTCTTTATTATTATTTTCA
Source organism: Paykullia maculata (assembly GCA_003055125.1). Classification (NCBI taxonomy): domain Eukaryota; kingdom Metazoa; phylum Arthropoda; class Insecta; order Diptera; family Rhinophoridae; genus Paykullia; species Paykullia maculata. Next base: position 9,816 of record NDXZ01049825.1, read on the forward strand.
ATTGTAATTATGTATAGTTCAAATATTAGTAATAGATTTTTTGTTAAATAAAATAAAAAAATAAAATAAAAATTATAAACTATTTGCGCTCGCCTAAACCACTACTAAATAAAACCCTATAAACACACTTACTAACATACACAAACCACTACACACCTACTACTCAATTCTATGTATTTTTCGCAAAAGTTTATTATGAAACAAAAAAAAATATTATATATTAATTAATTATCAAAAACAATTATTATTAGTACTGAAAATTTTGATTATAATTAAAATTATTGGTTTTTGATAAAATCTTAACTTTAATCTTTAAAATAAATTTAAACAAAAACCAGGATATGTACGACACACACAGTATTAAAAAGAAATAAACGAATAAAGAATTAATTATTTAATTATTAAAAAAAAAAAACAATAAGATGAACAGCAAACCATTTATAAAAAAAATTAAATAAAAAAATTAACAAATTACTAATCAAAAAACTTTTTTTTTTGTTTAGGATTTTCTTTCTTTTCTGAAATGATGAAATAATAGTGTAAAACTAACTAAAAGCAAACGAAAAACTAATTAAATAAATTAACTGAATATAAAATAAAAATCCTAAAAATCCTAAAATATTTAAGAATGAATTTAAAAAGCAAAAAAAAAATACTTTCATAATCAACGTCTAAAATAAATAAAAAAAAACTAAAAAAACGATCCTTATTAATTTAAAATAAAATGCAATATTTAAACAAGGACATAAAGAAAAAAAGTTTTAAGTGTTAAAGTTTTCTTGTTTGATATTAACGGTAAGTGTCGGTGGTAAAAAAAGAATTTTTTTCAAACCGATTTTGGCCCTTGATTGCTTTATACAATTATTGCCCCGTTTTTGAAAGCCTATCTCAAAAAAAACTTTTGTTGTTTAACATATAATCCATTTTTTGGTTGTCCTTAGATATAATATTTGCACTAAATATAAATAAACACTTAACTAAAGGCTAGCCAAAACTGAAAGGGAAAATAAAATACTATAAAATGCAAACTCCAAAAAAATTGTTTTCCAAATACTGTTTATGCAAATTTTAGTTTTTATTTTAACGAAAATTTATTTGAAAGCCATTTCTTAAAGCTAATTTTTCCTAATATCGCTAACAGCTCCTTCTATGGAGTAACACCTTACGGTGTTAACTAACTAAAGAACAAAATTTCCCAATAATATATAATGTTTAAACCAAAAAAGATTGTAAAAAACAATCAACTGCTTTCATCGCTATCTAACTGATGGCTAGAGCAGGATTAACCTAGTGATATATGAAGAATAATAACAAAACAAAAAAAGATGTTGTGGTAAATTTTGTTCTTGCTTAACTAGTGGTAGACAGATATGAATATAGGCAACAATCAGTCACCATACTATATTTACTAATATGTCAACTGTGAGTTAAATAGATGATATTTACATCCAATACTAAAATGCCGATCAAAGAGTGCTGATAATAAAACCGTAGCTGGTTTCGAAAATGCATTCCACTCGGCTGGTGTCGGCAAAAACTAATTTTTCAAATTATTATTATTCATTCATTATCACAATAAACTTACATTTCTAACAGACAAACCTAAACAAGAGCGGCAAGCGTTGAGTTTTATACCGCCTCGCGCTAACGCTAAAGGGACATACCTAAACAAAAGCGTTAAAATTGGGTCGTAAACAGTAATGTCAACTTAACTTTTAAACAAAATATCACTAAATAGAAATAAAATAGTGACTTAATCGCTGGATTTTACATGGAAATAGCTAAAATGGCAATATTTCTCAACAATAACAAAAGCCAGTTATTATTGTTCGCAGCCAACTTCACACCTAAGCGCCTTGTCAATATTGGATTATCCAACCGTCGCGCGTTACCGCCGCGGTATTTCGGTTTGCTTCATACAAATTGTATGGGCATGAGGATTTTTGACATTTAAAAAACGCTTGCCGTTCTTGTTTAGGTTTGTTTGTTAAACTGGAATCATCTTCCTGCTGGAATGTCCACAATAATGGTATATTATTTGATGCATATTGAAGCAATACATTTTCCAATATGTTTCTGTACCCCTCTGCGTTCATTTTGTTTTCTATTGGGTATACCGGACCAATACTATTCCATGAAATGCATCCCCAAACCATAATTTTTCCTTTGCCATGTTTGACCGTTTTCCTTGTAAATTTTACGTGAAAACTCTTTTCCCTTTGGTTGGTGGATATTTCTTTGGCAATCGTTTCCAAACAAATTAATTTTTGTTTCATCGCTTGGTAATAGATTTTGCCATAATTTTCGCCATCTTTTCCGGACCAAACTAAATACTCTTTAGAAAACTCTAACCTCATATTTATATTCTGTTTTTGCGTTGTCGAAACATTTCTGACAATTCTTCCTGGCAGATTTGCTTGCACAAGACGACGATGAACTGGTGGTGGACTGATGTAATTGCCAATCTCAGCAGAAATAGCTTTTGGAGATTTAAAAGGATCTTTTTTTGCTATCTTAATTACCCGTTTGTCTGTTTCCGGACTTGTTTTCCTAGGTACGCCACGAGATTCTTTAGTTTTTCTTTTACATAAAGCATTTCGAAGAAAGTGTAAAGACCGATCTAAGCTCTTCGCTATTTCTCTTAATGACTTTTCATCATTTCCTATGGTTTAAACAATTTTTTTCATCCCCTTTGGTACAATGGTAGTTTCGTCCCATATTTTTAAAAGAGTTATAGTTTCTTTATATAATTTTTTATCAAAAATTATGTATTCTTACATTTTCACGTAAAAACAAAGAAAAAACGACCCAAGAATGTAAATAAGTCAAGTGTATCTATTATTATGATCAACAATTTTTTACGGTTTAAAATATTTACAACATTTTACGTTTAAGTGATATTGCCAGGTGGTACTTGCAATGGAAAAAAATACTGGCCACGTTTGTGGGGTAATTTTCATAGTTAACATTTCTTAAATATTTTACGATGAGGTGTATCTATTATTTTCAGCAGATGTGTATAACGTCTGCTCGTGATGGTAAAAGGAATAAACAAATTTCTAAATATTTTTGGACAATTTTCAAAACTGGGTACCACAGCTACCAAGCAAAAGGAACCGACGCGTCGTGTAAGTACCAAAAGGGAAATTTTCTTTTTTTTTATCAATAATTTTTGTATAGTTTTATTAGTGAGTTAACAAAAAAATGTATTCTTTCTTAAATAACTTAATGACATTAAGCAGCAGCTATAAATAGAAGAGTGATCTAAGAACAAGTATCGCATATGTTCTATTAAATTGATTTGATAAGTTTTTAAAATAAACCAATTCCAAATGCATGAGAAAATAAATGCTCTTATCCATGTTTGTATTTTGCAGCTAAATTAACATAGGCAATTAATTAATTAATTTAATTTTTCAAAAGTGTTGCCAGTGAAAAACAACAGCAACAAATAAAATTGGAAAAAATGTAAAAGACCACACATGAAGCCACGCCAAGTGACTTGAAATTTATGCAGCGCGAATGGCGGTAATTTGGTTTAAAACCGACCACACACTCAAGTGTTAAGAAGGACTTCATATTTAACCGCTGTATTTTTAAGCGTTTTTTTGCATATTCTTTTTAAGTTTGTGCTAATAAAAAAATGGTTCAACTAATTAAAACTAGACGATTGAGTTAATTTTTCAAAACAAAATAAATGGTCGTAACTAAGTGATTATCGTTTTTTTTTTCAACTTGTAAAAAATGTTCGCTAAAAGAAGTCTGTAGTACTCACGTTAAGAGAATATTGGCAACATTTTTATTTTCTTTTGGGTTTTGAAATATAGAATCGCATCTTTCTTGTTTGTATATTGATATACATAAAGATGTACACATATCTACACACAAATTTATGCATTTATATGTATGTTTGTATATAGTGCAATACAGTGAGATTAAAAAATTGTTAAACAACTGAAACGAAAACTACCGAAAGATTTTAAAAATAAAGTTTTGAATTGCAAAAAATTATTCTTTAAAAAATTATTATTCTTTTAATAAAATTGTTATGTATTCAACATTTTTTGTTAAATTCTTAATATTTTTAAAACAATTTTGTTTTCCGCTGTTTTTACCTGTCAGAATAATAGTGTAGCCCAAAAATTCGTTGGAGAATCTATAATAGCATTGCCAAATTTCCTTAAACCATTTTTAACTTAAAGTACTGTTTTGCATGCGTTTTTTAACAAACGTTTGTTAACCTTTTAATTTTTCTCCCATACGACCGTAATTTAGTTTCAAAAACTTTATGTTTGTTCTTAAAGTTATAATAAAAATATATATAAAATTAAATATGTTATTACTAGCCAAATTTAAATATATAAAAATGCAAATCTTATATTCATATATTTTGCATAACTTTTGTGCAAGTGTAGTTTGCAAGCAGGAGTAAAATTTCGTTATGTTACATTTGTTTTTTTTTTGCAGCTTGGTAAATTTGCATAGTTGAACTTTTTATGTGCCACACCTTACTCTCTAGCAAAATTTTTATTAAAATCAATAAAAGAAAATAAGTAAATCAACAAAAAGTTATATTTAAATTAAACAAATTTGTGATTTTGAATAGAAATAATAAAAGAAAGAATAGAATGATCTTAGGCTCTTAAAGACACTTTTTTCAAAATTATGTTTTTTAGTTATGACTTTACAGTCTTCAATGGGCATTATTTTATGTTAAAATGCCATATTCAGCTATGCTGATTCTTAAAAACCCTCCATCATTTACATAGCGTGTACCTGCAAAACGTGCGCACATGGCGACAACAAAATTGTTGTTGTAAAGTGTATGCTTTAAAGTCGTACGCACATTATGACAACTAATTAGCGGTATTTGCTTCATTTAAAATATTCATTTTTTGTGTGAAAAGATCAGATAAACTAATAAGGCTGCCGAAGTTTTTTTTTTGCTTATATCTCTGTTATTTTAATTTTTTATGCCAAGTTTCTTCAAACTATGACTGACAGTTAAATTATGCATGTTCATATGTCCAAAAACTATCACTCTATTAAAATAAAATTTTTTTAAAAATATCGTTCCTATATCTGTACCGTTTATGGACCGATTTGATACCAAGAAATGGCCTCTTACGTTAACAACATTGTTTGTAATTAATAACAAAGAAAATTTTGTGTTTTTTATAATTTGGCTTTTTATTGGCCGATTTTGCCAAATTTTAATAATCAACCACACACGGATCCTTTGGACATCTAGAAGCTTTAAAACGTTGATTTCAACACACACCCATAAACGGATATTGCTAAATTAACTCCATTATCCACAAGGACTTTAAATATATGAATGTTAACTTTATGGTGTCGCATATAGAAATATAATTGAAATTACAAACAGAATAACAAACTTAGAATTTATATGCTCTCGTTTCTTTTAGTGTAGGGTATTAGAAGTAAATTAAAGTTATACTAGTAGCATTTCATCGTCTTGATATCTTGTCGGTGGGTTCTGTTAAATGGCCGCTTACACTTGAAAGCATATGTTTGTGTGAGAGTGTGTTTTAAGACCTTTTAGTTAGTTTTCTGTTTTATATTTTTTTTTCTTGTCGGATTTCTTTAATTAAAACCCAAAGACCTAAATCCTTGCTATTAAAATGTTTAATTTCGCATACATGCAAGTTTGCTCCGTTTTGTTTTTCCTTTTTTTTCTCTTTTCATTTTGGTTTGTTTAAAGAAGCAGGTGCCATTCGGATGGGTTCGAGTGTTATGAATATTATTTTTAGCTTTAAAACTGGCTTTTTAACAGGAAATAATTATTGTAAGAATATATGTATGTCTGTGTGTAGAGTATTAGTCGATTGGGCCAGCCTTTGATGACCGACCGACCGACCGTTCAATCGATCGCCAGAATTTTAGCATCCAACAAGTGGGGATTATTGTTCTTTTTTTCTTTTTTTTTTTGTGTTATTCACCGCCTATTAAACTAAAATTCTTATATGTCGTTCGACCTCCACCACGCATTGTCATTTAAGACTTCATTAAGGACAAAATAAATAATGAATAAAATATGTACCAACATATCATTGGCCACAAACCATTATCATACATAAATATGTATGTCCATATCATTATCATACATAAATATGTATGTATATCTTAATGTTCTAGTTTGGTAGCAAAAAATAATTATAAGGGAAAAATACTATAAAAGATTATGTAGACCCAATTACAGAAATCGTTTTTATTCCAATAAAAACGGCGCATAGCTACCATTTCAGCAATCTTAAAAGACATTTTAGTTTTTATATGAATTCCATAAACATTCCATATGAAGTTAGCTGAGATACTTGGGATTTTATTAATAATTAATTAGATGATCAGCATGGTTCACAAGTAATTAAATAATTTTCTAAAAGACACTCATAAGACTCCTTTAAAAAGCAACAATGATTTGTAACTAAACTTTCTTAGAATTCTTAAGAAAAAATCCTTGATGTTTCTCCTAATGCTCTTGTAATGCGTTCTACGCCTGCCAGGCCATTCTTTGCCGTACTCAACTGGTTTCCAGTGGTCTTTCAGGCTTTAAAGACTGCGGCAAGGTGGAACCATGCTGGCATCACTAGATTTGTGCCGAACACAATCATAATTGTGATTTAATGCATTTCCAGGCCCTTCTCGAAAAAACATATTGCCAAAGGCTTTCTCTATGGCCTTGTAACTTAAAGTAAGTAAAAAAGTTACTTTTTTTTAAATCTTTTTTTAATTTATCACCAGAAATAAATATGCTATATACATTCATATAATTATTTCGTTTGTTAGACATTGAAATATTTTCTTAATTTTTATATGATCGATAAAGCTGCATCTGCCCGTTAATATGGCTGTTGAAAGCATGATAGAGCTTAAACTAAAATATTTATTTCGATAAAATGTTTGGTATTGAAAATGGTTGAAGTAGATCCAACAGGAAAAAAAAGAACTTTGCATCATAATACAAAAACAGGTCATATCCATTTGTATGTATGTATGTTTGTGTTTTATAGTTGGACCATTTTCTTTTGAAATTTTTTCAGCATGTTACTGAATGTCTAAAAGGAACAATAGGGTAAAATTTTTTGGGAAATTTTGAATGCCACACCCACTTTTCATCTAAAAATATAAAATAGTCACGATTAAAATTACTAACTGACTGATTCATCATCGCACAGCTCAAACTAATAAGACTAGAGACATGAAATTTGCCCACAGTCCAAACACACAGTCTCCTGTTGTAAATAAATACTAAGAAGGAATTGTTTGAAATTCGTATATTTAGGGGGTAAAAAAGGGAAAAACCGGTAACTTTATATCTGTTAAACTAAACAAGATACAAACAAAATAAGCGCATGGGATGAGTCTGGTATTTTTTGGAAATCTAGGGCCTAGGGGTAAAAACCCGGTAAAAACTATTGTTTGTTACTTATTTGGGGCCCCTTGAAACTTCTAAACCAATAAACTTAGAAATATAGTTTCAACTGCGATCGTCACTCCTGCAAAAAATATGGAAACGTTTTTGGTACTTTTTGGAAATCAAAATTTATAGGGATAAAAATTGTACTTTTTTGGTACTTTGTTAAAATATATTTTTTTTTAAATTTGATAGAATTCATGTAAAAATATATGTAATCCTTTTTATTTTATGGTGGGTAACAAAAAAAATTCGTCACAGCCAAATGTAGGGAGTGCTCTTGTTTAGATTATAAATATTGTTTTGCTGCAATTGAATGTAAAAAGGTTTAAGGGCTTTCTGCTAACACGATAAACAAAACGCATTCTCTAGTATTCAATTTGTAAAAAGCTTTTAAAAATTGTAAAATCAAGCCACATATTTAATGTTGAATTAAATGTTACAAAGTGCCAGTAACTTCATACATATACGCTATGTAGTATATAAAGTCTACAACTATGTGTTTTGCTGATTGTATTAAATCATAAAAATTATAATTGTAAAAAAAAAATATGCAATAATGACTTTATGTAGGTCTATAATATAGACTCTATATGCAAGTATTGGGTATTATAATCACAAAATGCCACTGCGCTTAAATGAAGATATGAAAATAATAAATAAAAAAACACAAAAACATTTATCTATAATTGGAAACATGTTGCGATGCGTGTTTCGGACATACGTACGTACAAACAAATATTGAAGAATGTAAATGAGTGTACGGTCGTCATCTTCTTAACCGTCCTTTAAAGTGTGCTTATGTATGTATGTCTGTTTATAAACGTATGTACATACATATGTCACTCTTAGTTTGACCATATCGCCTGTAGCCTGTTTGAAAACTTAATGCTGTCAGAAGTGATTGTCGCCTCAGGCGTATTTTTAATACAACAACTAAAACAACAAAACTCTGACATTAAAGCACAAAATATTAAGAACTCATGTGTGTCACAACAATAACGTCCATCAGTCGACATACATATGTACATAAACGACCAAAAACCTATGGAAGTATTTAAGGCATCTTTAAATGCACTTAAAGTAATAATTTACAACTTTAATTCATGCAATTTACCGTAAAGGGGATAAATTATAAAAATTAAATTATCGATACTTTCAGGTTTTCAAAAAAATCAGACAGACTGTTTAAGCTACAAAGTTACTCTCATAACAGAGAACAGGAGCAATCAGTTTACCACCAGTTTTTATATCGTTACAAGGAAATTGACATGTAGTATACGAAAATTATATTCGTAATAAGTTTATTAATTATTAGAGTTTATATATTTAAAAAGTACATACTTATGTATATGACAATGTTTTTAATATATTTATTTAAAAATTATTCAATTGAAAATTCATATGTAAACAGTTCTAACATAATTATAGACAATAACTAAAATTTATCCATATCTATCTTATAGAAATACCAAAAAAATTAAAAATATAACGACAAATAATTTAAAAGCAAAGACGAATAATTCTTAAAATTATCTGCCAAACAATTAAAGCTTTGCAAAAATAAGCCCAAACAACACCAGATGGTGCTGTAGTACTGTACTAAAATTAACATGGCGGCCAATTGCAGTGCTGCAAAACACAAGCCCTCTATTTCACTAACTTTCTTCTCTATTCCACCCATTTTTAAACGAAGACGTGCCTGCAAGGCGGATTTATATCAGGTGGCCTCAATTTGGAGAGGACCGACAGTGTCACTTAAGTAAAGCGCATTCTATGAAACACCTGCTAGCCTTCCAAATAATAAAATTGTGCAATTTTTTTATCGTTTTGACGAAAGTAAAACTTTAAACCCCCTTTGCTCTCTCGCAGGTGGCAGCCCTATTCATTCGTACACATTAAAATAAAAACCGAGACGATTTTGGAAATTTTATGAATGTATATTGTGCAATTAGGATACATACATATATGTATTTTAATGCTGATCAGACCAAATGTTGTCCAAAAAGCACACAAACGCCTGCCGAATCATACAACTGAATTTCTATTAATTGATTGTAAAAGTATTAAAGAATCAGAAACTCTTAAAATGCTTAAAAAGGAAATTCAATGCCTTATCTGCTGGATAGAACACGTTTTTACCTTGGCGGTGTAAGATATAATCTACTTTTTGTGATTAACTTTGTTTTGTACCAACTACGTCCATCCGGAATATAGAAATGAACAGCGCCATTTTGGTACCACTTGACAACCAAATGCAAAATTCCTACTTAATTAGTAAAAGATTTTTTTACCCGAAAGTTGCCAACTTTAATTTTAAGTTAATGACCACACCCAATAACAAACGTTGTAAAAAAAAATTATCTAAAATACCTATACTCAAATTTAGCATTTCATATTGCAATACCCTGTTTGTTAAAAACAAACTGTTGATTTCAATTGCAACACATTGTATCGATAACTGAATTATCAAACCGTCTGTCTAGTCAATGATAAATTATTAAGACATGCTTTACAAACGCAGATGAATATGCAATCATTCATTCAGGTAATTGAATTATAAACAATTTTCAAATGCATAACAGTAAAAATATGCTTTTTAATGTAGGGGTGTTAACATTTTATTAATATTTAAAGCAGACATTAAATTTCGAAAAATGTTTTATAAATATATCTACATACATATGTATGTACATACATACATACATATTTTTAAAAGGAGATTTGGCAAAATTTTATTATATATTTGATGACACTTAGTCAGGGGGAAGTCAACATTTTTTTGTTGTTTATACATTTTTTGCGCAGACGAAAAAAATTGTATTATATTTTTTATCTATTTAACTGTAGCCGCATTCTGTAATTCGCTTAGCTAAAGCTAAATCTCGATCACTAAAATGCGTTAGAGAATACAAAATTTAAATATTTTACCGATGACAATCAACGCCAAAATTTGGGCGAATTCAGTTTTTATGGCATTGCCAAATTTAGCAATGCACATTACAGAATTGCATTCGTAGCCAAAAATCGCTAAATCAACTTTATAGATTTTAAGCGATGGAGATTTAGCTTTAGCGAATTACAGAATCCGGCTGCTGGTACATATTAGGAAAATGTACAAGTACATTTATGAATAGAAAAAGAATAGTGATTAGAGATATTTAATATAAACTTTTTAATACGTTTTAAATATGTAATGCAATTTAAAAATAGTACCCCTGTAGCCCTGTTCTATAACTTGTGAGAAGTTTTCGAAAAGAAAAAAAGTGTTAAATTATAATAATCATCTGGTTGTTAACAGTATGACTCAGATAACTTTAAATTTACATAATACTATAGAATTTAAAGTGTAATAAAAACAGTTAACTTTCTCTTTTTCATCGTACTTTAAACTTGCTGACTATAAATTTTTCGAATGAAACCTTTTTCAATTACAATACAGAAGATGGGCACAGTTAACACTTTGCTGTTCAAAGTTACCAGTCTTGGGAGAACTTACTATCTGAATTATTTCCTTTATAGGAATTAATATGGATTTTTGCTTAAAGCTTTTATAAAAAGCCAATTGATTAACGATTGCACTTTAGAAAACATATACACAAATACCTATCTTACCTTAAATCGGTTAATTTTCGCTCAATTTATCTTGAATGCAAAGCCGAGCCATTTTGTATGCCACATAATTTTTTCACATGCTTTGATCTATTTTTTTGTTTTTTCTAAGCTTTTAGTTTTAATTTCTCGTTAAATTTTGTTAGTTGTTCCATTTTTTTAATTGCATATAAACTATTTATTTTAACTTGATAGTTTTGCATATTTATTGTGTTAAAACTTTGTATTTCGTTAGACGCGGCCAGATAAAAAAAGAATCAAAAACACGGACACAACGTAAACAATATTTCAAAACTACTAACGTCAAACACTAAATCACTTCACAATTAATTAAATATTCAAAACTTTTTAAAATAATATGCATAAATAAGCACAGTTTAATTTACTTTTGTCAAAATAACACGCCGCTACCAAAATTTGCACAAACTAAACTAAATTGTTAAACAATAACTTAAACCAAGAGGGCTCCCAGATTGTTTTTGTTTGTGATGTATCCCCAAATAAGCATTTATTACCTGAAAATTTCCTAAAATACCTTGTGCTGTTCACAAAATACCCATTAAATTAAAAACTTTTAAAGTTTGAACTAATAAAAGTATGAAAAATTGCTCTTACATATCGTTATAAAAAATCAAAAGATTTAATTAACATCTAATAATTTCAACAAGCGATAAACGATTAAATAAAGTCGAAACTGTTGTTTTTGAATTGTAAAAACACTATTTTGTTGTTTTTAGTTTTTTTTTAATATCGATAATTACGTATTAGATTACGTATTTTTAAATAAATATTTTAATTTAAAAAATGCAATATTTTAAATTTTCATAAAAATTTTTTTTATATGAACTGACATAAGGTTAGTTTGTCTCCAAGTGAGTGAATATGTGTATGTAACCCTTATTATGGAATTTTTAAAAATATGACAGCGATACCTGTAAAGCAAATATTTTTTTTTTGATACTTTTTATTGTTGAGACAAATGATAACTTCATTTAAGTGCGAACTTTAGACTTCCAATACGCTGAAAACAGCAGGAGATAAATTCCAATCCATTTTTAACAGTTGCTTAAATAAAAATGACTAGAAGTGAAGCAAGCAGCCTATTATCTTATGTGCTATGTATGTTCGGATTACCAGGTGGTTGGTATGTGTGCCTGTATGTTCATCTACAAACATATATTTTAAAGTAATACTGGAAATGGCAAAACTGATACGAAATTGACTAAAGATTAAAAAACAAGGGTAATACTTAAAGCTTGCGTTTACTGCCAACATTTTTTTATATACTGTCAACATTATTTTTGAACAATCCTGATTAACAATCGAACAAACAACATTGATGCCATTGATAGCCATTTATACCTAAACAGTTTATTAAATGTTCCTTTAGTTTTTTTTCCCTTTTTGCAGTTTTAGGATGATGCTTTTAAAGAATAGCCAGCCAGACACGATATGTAATCTTTTTCCCCCCTATTCTACGTATTTTTATTTGTTTTTTTTACTGTTGTTGTTGTTGTTGTTCGTCTTTATTAAAGATCAATTTAAAATAGAGCTCGCCTTGAATAGAGCTTTAGGAAATAATTAAGTGGCATAAGAAATATATCAAAGCAGACAGAAATAGAGTGTTACTTGTATTTTGAATTTTATTTTAATTTGATACAACAAAAAAAAACATGTTGTTTATACATAAATCAAATTTATAACAATAAACCATTAAGATGTTAATGCAAAATGCCAAAAACAGCTACAGCCAAAAATTATTGTCAATACATAACATATTGCTATTTATTTAAATTAGTTTAAATTAAAATAGGTGTTGAAAAAATCATTATTAAAATTTATTTTTCAATAAATCTTTAATTATTTTGGAAATGTGTATATAAGGAGTGAATTGTATTTGATATAAAAATTAAAAATTACTTTGCCATTTTAGACCCCGTCTATACTAGCAAAAAATATGTTAACATACATATTTATGTACATGCATACTTAAGTATGTAAATATGTATATTGCAGCATGTTTGCAAATTTTAGATGTTAAACTCTACATAAAAAAATAATAATCCTCCCTGAACTGCAATCACCTTATAAATTAATATACGATAGCTGTAACCTTATAAAATCCGCCTTGGTATGGCAACATTACAAATATTCTCTCTTACACACACACACATACATATCACTAGTTTCCGGTTAAACTTGCAGTTGCATACGCCTAACATTTGGAAGATTGTTTTGTGATTAATCGCCTAACTGAGTCTTCTTCGAGAGCTTTTGATGATCAAAAACTGATTAATCACTTGCGTGCTTGAAAAAAGATTTGAAAATTTTATATTAAAACTATAAGAATAACGACTTAAAAAGATTAAACAAAAGAAGAAGAAAAGATTAAAAACTAACCAAAACGGGGTCATAAAAAAACCAATAAAGTGTTGTGGTCTTTTGTTTTTTA
>NDXZ01049829.1:0-14773 GCA_003055125.1 Paykullia maculata
GTCAATTGAACACTTAAAACGTATTTATCTCAAATTCGAAAATTTTGAGTTATGCCGTTCTTGCAGCAAATGAGCGATATATGTATGTACATATGTATGAGTGTATGATGTTTTAATGACAATATTCACATCTACATGTATACGAGTAAAGGCAAAGGTGTGTGCGTGTATAAACATACATATAAAAACATTAATGCATACGAACATGTGTAAACCTACAGTACCTTCGTTACGTAAAGTCAAATGTTAAAAAAACTACGTGACAGCAGCAGAATTAAACATATTTTTGCCAGTTAATACTGTAAAACTGTTTAAATTACATAATAATACAAACACATACACGCATACAAAAGGAAGTAACAGTAATAAAATTTACTCCAGATATCGTTTTGCAAAAAAATAAAAACTAAAAGTCGGCGCTGGGCAGGACATACATACATTTGTATATACATCGACACTGTTACTAGTTCAGAGATTTCTTCGCATGCGGCTTATATTTTTAGAATGTCAAGCAGGGAGAAAACTTGAGATACAATATTTGAAAAATATTTAGGGCAAAACGAATATAAAATTTACCAGCGCTTTTTACTTAATGTAGTGCCGGCTGAATAGTTTAAAACCTTCTTTAAAACCTAATTTTTTTACAACTACTTTATTCCTGTATAGGAAAAATAATTGTTTAACAATCATTTGAATAATTACAAGCTCAAGAATTCAACTAAATACAAAGGGAGTTCCAAAATTTACGTTAGATTTTAATAAAAAAAATTTTAATTGTAATTTTCGTACTGAATCAGACACACACAGACACATCAGTTATTGTTAACGAAATACATACACTTGCAGAAAAAGTCATTTAAATTAAAGGACTAAGTCGAAGGGATATTTTTGGTACTAAAATTTATACAGTTTTGAATTTTATTTTAAATTTTTAAAATAGTTGCAATTTAAGGCTAATATAACATTTTAACAATTAAGGAAAAGGATATTTTTTAGAGCAGAGAATATGTCGATAAATCGCTTGTGAAAACCTTTATTATTTTGAAAAGGAGTTTAAAAAATTATATGTTAATAGATATATATCGATATAATTTAAATCGTAAGGCTGTAGCTACAGAATTTTGTTTCGAAATTAATTGCCAATAGAAAATTGTTATAATTCTTGCAACAGAATTTGTGTGTTAAATAAAAAGTTATTATTGACATTGTCTTTCCGCTTATAAAAGACAAGGAAGAACTCAAAATATAAATTAAAATTAAACAGCGAATAACTTAAAGACTTTACAATAATTAGCATTCCTATGAAAACATACTTATGTATGTTTAGGTGTATGTAGAGGAATGTGTTCTCTTTGAAAAATTTACCCCAAAAAAAAAACTTTTAATAATTTGCTTTTAGCCAGCAGCAGTTTTAGCTATTTAGAGAAATACACAAATTGTCTTTGACATATAAATGTAGGGATTACAATTATGAGAAACGAAAGAGTGAACATTTTTTTGTATTTATTTTCTTATACATTTTTTTGCCAATGAAAATTTTATTTATTATATGATCATATGTTTGTACATATCGCACACCCAGTTCAAAAGTGACTTAACTCAAAATTTTCATTTTTCGAGTTTATATGCTTAAACTATGAACAATACACTTGTTTATCTATAAGGAAAATATTAGGGTATTTTTTTGTTGATAACTGTTGCTAAAAGACAGTTATGTCTTTCTTTATGTTTTAATTGGTATAAAGTTGCAACTCATAAAAATGACTTATTTTTAGTTGTGTCAGAAAATATAATGGTAATAGATCCCTACTCTAAGTGCAAAATAGTTTTTATTTTAAGTTTTTGCTTTTAACTATTTTTTTTATTTACGTCAAAAACAGTTTAACTCGATTTCTGAAAAATTAAAAATTTTGAGTTGTGTCACTTTTGAACTGGTTGTGCGATATGTATTTATGTATATTTATCAATGAAAAACACATTTTCCCTATCGCCATTTTATACTTTTGTAGATGGCTATAGTAAATTCAATATCAAAGCCTTGTCTCAAGACTAATCTACTATCTAGTCAGTCAATTTTCAATTTCTATAATCGCTTCACTTTATATCTTTACTGAATAATATGCATTACATTTTTAATATTAAGTTACAAAAACTAATTGTTGTTTCTTAATTTAGTCTAAACATTATTAAACAGCTTTAATTTGATAGAGCGCTGTTTTCAAATGAATTTTAGATAAAAGCACTACTGCTCTTTTACTTACTTGACCCCAATAGCCGATTAATTTCAAACAGCATAATCGCTATTGTTCAATAACGTACAAAGCATTTTACACCTACACACAAACATACATTATTACGTATGTATGTGTTAACATTCATGAAGATAGTTACCGCAACTATCCCGCACACTTTTCATACTTCATCTTGTTCTACGTATTTACGAGTTGAATTTCAATCATTCATGTTTAACACATGTAATTTAGACAGACTTGTTGATGTTGTTTTGTTTGTATATTATGGGGAGGGGAAATTCATTGCATGCCGCACTTACACACCCTACCCCAAAAGGTAATTTTGTACACATACGAGTGCATACATATGTATGTACATACTGATATGTATATATGTGTTCAAAAAGCAGTCTAATAATGTTAATGATTAGAGACGAAAGTGAATACACAAAACGTATAAAAGGGCACATACAAGCATATTGTTTGTTTGTCAGCATTTTATATACAAACTTACCCATATCCATTCCTATTAAAACATTTAACAACATCGTTTACATATCATTAGGTTTGCCAAGTACTTATTTCCAAGCCAATAAGTTGTAACCCTGCAGTTCTGAAACCAACTACAACTACTGGTCATACGAAAAGTATAAAAAAAATGTTAAACTGACTTATTTTAATCGCAAATTGGGCTTTATTTCAAAAAGATATAACAAATAAAAACAATTTTTTTTGTGTTGATAACAGAATATTTGGTGTTGGACTAAAGAATAAACAAAGTAAAAAACTTAACTAGATTTTTAATGGCAGGAAAGACTTTTGCACAAAGTTGATTTTTTCCTTAATTCCATTAGAACAAATTCTATTGCAACATTGATTGTACAGTGAATTATAATAAAAAATTATTAATAAAAAAATCCCATATCCTTATTTGTATATATTTATTTTACAAGTGACTGTATAGAAAATATACGAGTATCGGTGAAAAGTTCAATTAACTTAAAAGGCCAAATATTTCTTCTGAAAACTACAGGTTAAGAAACACATGTACATAAGTGTTATACTATACATGTTACAAGCCCTTTGCGTGTTTTGTGGGCGATGTGCAAAAAAAGGAAACGGAAATACTTAAACAAGTGTTTGTTTATTGATGCGATACATATGTATTATAAATACATACATACATATATTAAATACATAAATTTATGCCATCATATTAATAAACGAGGAAAAGCAAAAAAGTCTTTAAGGCTTTATTTTAGAGAAGATAAAGTTGAAATCAATATGAAAATATTTAAAAGTCTTTGTAATCTTGATTTTAGTTTTTTAGGAAATTTTTTTTAATTTTTAAGAAAATTAGTTGACGATGTTTAAAAAAACGCATAAGTCGAAACAAAAAAGCTGTTCAGTCTATACTCGCATACATACTGTTTTGTGTGTATTTTTTTCTGTTCCTTTGTTTTTTTGTGGTAAACATTTTATGTTTATTGCCAGTTAATTTATTAGTTTAGTAATTGAAATTTGATTGAAATTAATTACAAAACAATATATTAACTTAAATGCATACAAATTACAACAATAACAATAGCAAAACCCCATAAAAGCATATCCACACAAATACACATCTATATATGTATGTATGTATGTGTGTTTAAATCCATATTATATTGACCATAAAACTCTACAAAGTTTTAATCTCTAAATTGTATACTGATATTAAAATAATTATTTTGCCAACAAAAATTTTATTTAAATAATGACTTAATTTAGATTAAAATTCGTTTAATAACTGCAACGAAAATGATTTAATATTTTCTACTTTTTATTTGTTTAATTACAGCGATCGTTGAAGAACCCGAATTTACTGAATTTATTGAAAATGTTACTGTACCTGCTGGACGTAATATTAAATTGGCCTGTTCGGTTAAAAATCTAGGATCATATAAGGTAAGAATTAGAAGAAATGTATATATTTTTTAAGGAAGAAAATAGCTATGCACTTTTTTCTGAGAGCTACTTATCTTAAAAATAAAAAAAGCCATAAACCATAAAAATCGGTTAAAAAATGTAGATTTTATTGTCAATTTACCGCAGGTACCCAATATTGACCAAATATGTGTAATGCAGCAAACAACGTCAGAGTGGGAGCACTAAAGCGCTTTGTAGCAACAATGAATGGCAACTCTTATTTAAAATAACACAAAATTTTTGATGCGTACCTACGGTAAATTGACAATAAAATCTACATTTTTTAATGCAAAATGTTGAATATTTGCTTTATATTTTTTTTAATTAAAAAATATTACGAATTTTGCACAAAAAAATTTTTTTTTCTCCATTAATTTCTGAATAATTCAAAAACGATAAAAAAGAAAAATTTTATTCGACTATGATCCGGATGACTAATTCTCGAGTTAAGATGAAATATGTCTTCTTACCTGTTCCTACTAGGAACCACAGGACATAATATATATATATATATAAAAAATACCGATCTGATGGGAAAAAACCGACAACGGATTTGAGTTAAGCACATCAAAATCCATAAAGTCCACATAGTTTTATTTAATTGAGGATTTTGCTGCTGAGCAGTGTAATTAACTGTACTTAAAACAAGACTAAAAAGTCAAAAATAAATTGGGATTTGAATATTTGAACTAAAAGATGCTGCATACTTTGTTACAAATTAAAAAAATAAAGATAATTTTGATATAATTTCTTGATAATAAAAATTATTAAACATTTTCTAAAAAAGAAAATTTATATTATCAAAAAGTATCTTAGTTGTCCTTGTTCTTTCCATTACTTAAACCTTCTTATTTCATTGCCAAAAATTGTAATAAAAAACACAATAAAATTTACTTCGTTAACCCTCAAATCAACAGTTTGTCAAAGCCACAAAATTACCACAATTATACACTCAACACAACCTGACACACACCGGAACAAATTCATACCATTTAAAGGTAATTAATACATCATTTAAATGTAAAATAACTAGTTTTAAGGAAATCTAATGACCACTAACCGCGAAACCGCGAAAAACAGAAAAAAAGTCAAATTGGTTGGATCAAGGAAACAACTGAATTTGTTTTTCCAAATAGAAAACATTTAAACAAAAAAAACCAATAAAATTTTTTTTAAGAATTTATCTATTTGAATAGTGAATAGATGTTAAAAAGGATGTATGCAAAGTTCTCTTTATCAAAAAGAATGAATTAAAGTTATATAAATATTTTAAGGTTTTATTTATTCTCATTATATTTTTAATCATATAGAAAATTAAATAATGGTTAGTGAATAATTACAAAAATTAAAAGTTGTTAAACATTCAATTTGAAAATATTACAAAAACCATTATTTGTCAACTTTTCGTTGCTTGTTTGAATGACGGACTCCTGACTGTCCGTTAAATTTCAATCGATGTAAGCGAATTTAAGGCCATCATTTACAGTTACATATGGATTTAGTTAAATGTTGATTAAAACTTATTTAAGTTACAATTATTATTGAAATTTATTTTTGTAAAGGAAACGTATAAGATAAACAATTGAATTTTAATTTAATATAATAAAAACGTAAAGCCAAAGACGAAAATTGTATAAATATATTTAACATAAAATGTTTTAAAAAAAAATGTGAAAATGTGAAAAATTATTACAAAGGTTTTACAAATAGTAAATTAATAAAAAAAAATTTCTTATAATTTAAAATTAGATACAAATTAAATTTTTGTAATTTTCTATTAATAGAAATGTTATGAAAAATGTTTTATTTTTGCTGTTTAGTTATTTTATTTCTATTTTTGTCTACAATGTCTAGGTGCATTACAAAACAAATTTTTAATTGCTTACACAGCCGACGTATGAAATTATTAAAAATAAATGTTTAAAAATTTTTAATTTTTATTAAATATCAAAGTCTCACAGCAAACCAATAAAATGATAAAAACAAACACCCACTCACACACACACACACACACACGCATTATAAACCTTTTCATCTTATGTTAAATTAAATGTAGCAGTCACTTGCCATTTAAACATTCCATTCATTCACTTATTCATTCATTCTTGCAACAAATTAATTTTACGCTTGAATGATGAGCATAAATGTGATGTGCTGCTGCAGTTGCATGATGCTGTTGCATAATTATTCAAAAAAAAACTGCAGCTGCAACAACAGAAATTTAAAAAGAAATTATTAATATCATTTACCTTTTAAGCAATATCTTGCAAATACATTCATATATACAAACATAAACATAATAAATATAAATATGTATGTATGTATGTTGTATTTGCATAATTGAATATTCAGATAATTTTTATCGTGCATGTGCAAGTGTGTGAGTGTGTGCGAATGATTTTTTTGTACTCATACTTAATTTTACTTATACTAAAATACCTTAAAAATTTAACAACATATTAAATTAATAAAACCAACCGCTTAAAGTGGAAATACCAACATATATAGGCAAAGACGTGTTGGCGTGTGTGTGTGTGTATGTTTTTAATATTGAAAATTAACAACAATCTTTCTCGAGAATAAAATACGCCCAGCAACATGTTCACTCTTACATTCATACATTCGTTTATTTATTCTCACACGTTATTCTCAGCTATTCGTGGCATTAAAAAAATTCCACATTAAAAGGACGAAATATGTTAAAAAAAAATATTTTGTTCGAAAAAAAATTTTACTTTATTTTCTCCTTCTAGAAAACTTTTTGCAAAAAATATTTATTAAACTTACTTATAATAATTTTTTTTTGCTAAATTACCTTTTTATAAAAAATGGTTACATAATTTTTTTTATTGTTTTTTTTATAAACAATAATTTAAAAACTTTTGTAAAAAATCATCAACAAATTTCCTTAATTTTTTTTTTTCTATGGACTAATCTCGAAATGTTTTATTTTTGATTTTTCAAAAATTTTTTTCTCATAAAAATTTTTTGGCAATTTTCTTTTATAAACAAATTTGTTATAATTTATTTTTTTTATAGGAAAACTTCTATAGAAAATTTTAATTCGATTTTTTCTTATAAAATAATGTTGGAAAATTTAAAATTTTTTCTATTTAAAATGTTGTAATTCTCTGATTATTAAGAATTCAACAGGATTCATCAGTGCATTTATCGCTGCAATTTTATTCTCGCAATACAAGAGAGAATCAGTCAGACAGACAGGCAGACAAACAGACAGTCTCACTGATAGACACTGATAGAAAAAAAGCAGCAAACAAGGGAGTATCAATAAAAAATGTTACTGAAATTCAAGCCACATTTAACACTGGCAACATGCACAATACTTGCAACACACATTCACATTCTTTCCGCAGCTCTCAGTTACACAACACAAAACAACAACAAGTGAAAAGAAGTGGCAGACAACAATCACTGCTTTTACGCGTAAATATAACAAAATAAAATATACAACTTCAACATTAAATGTGCATACAAATGTATAGAAAGAAAAAAGTCCAACCACAAAAACAAAAGAAACTATAAAATTTAATATAAAAATACAAAACTTGAAGCATTTATGTATGTATGAGTGCGTTTTTGTTATTGTGTTAATATTTAAGTTGTTGCATGTCTTTTGTAAATTGTCTATGGTTTTTTGATGTTTTCCGTTTGTTGAATTTATTTTTTTTACTCTTAATACTTGTACAAGCTTAAGTTGGCTTTTGTTGTGGGTTATAAGATTTGCAACACGTGGACTTTTTATTTGTTTTTGTTTCTATTTTTCTTCATTTACATTAAGAAAAATTAAATAAAAGTATGAAATAATTTTTTTCTTTTATTTTGTAAATAGTTTTGTCACGACCCCATTGAAACCTCCTAAGAATTTGACAATAAACTATCGCCACTGAATTAAAAAAATTTTATGTGGACCATTGAAAATATTGGCATCGAATTAAAATTTACCACAAAGAACAACAGAGTCAATCTATCGAACTTTGCAAATTTTTAACCATAATTGACCCTACTCCATATAAAGCTGACTAGCGAAAGCCACTTAAAAATACAAATTTATTTAAGAAACGTCAAAAAAAGTATTGGAATTGAAAAAAAAAATTACGTGCAAACAAACCTTTTGAAAATATGGTTTTGTTGAGGTGAAAGCTTTGTGCTCTCGGTTTTTAGAAAAATAATCTATTTTTTTTAATTTTAAATTCCTTAAAACTCTGACGTTTTTTTTTTCTAGTTTTTTTTTAAAGATTTTTTTAAAATTTGTGGATTGAAACAAATTTGTAGATTTTTTTCGAAAATTTTTTTTTATTTAAGGCTTTAAAAAATCTCTCCGCTAAGCAGCGTATTTCAACGAACATTACTGCATATTTTAATTTTGAACTTTGCATTAATTTTACTTCAATTATAACAGTGCGACAACTGTCATTTGACTGTCATTAAGTCATTTTCTTTTTTCATTATTAAAGTAAAGTAAAATGCAAAAATGCAAAAAGCATATGATTGTGCTTATAATAGCGCATATGTCTGAGTGAGTTTCTTTAAATCCTGCACTCTGTCTGCGTAGTTGTTGCAATTTGTATAAGAGTTTTTTGTATAGGACCGTTTATGGCTGTGTGTAATTGTTTTTCACGCTTTTTGTGGAGGGAAACAATGAAAACCGCACATACACAGCTGAGCTTCTATTGTCTGAGTTCGTATGAAATTTTTGTGAAATTTTATTATTGAAAAAAAGGAAATAACTTTACGCATTGGTTGTCAGAGTTACTATTAAAAAATATTTACAAATGACAGCAAATGAATGCGCTGAAAAGGAGCTACAGAGTTACATTTAAATATTTGTATTTTAATCTTAAGAAGTTTGTTACAAGATATAGCGTGAAGTATATTGATCTAATTGTTTCGTTTAACACAAAAAATCGGGTACTTAACAAATATTTTTAAATAAAAATCCAACAAAAATATTAATAATAAATAAATAATAAAATATTCTTGATTTAATAGTAATCTGCTTGTCCTTACTAAGTATAATATAACAAAAACTATTTTGGTTATTGGATAAAATTTAATTTCTTTTATATGGGACTGCTTTAGTAGTTCCTTCGTGGCACTTTATTATTCTCTTTCCTTTTTTAGTCTGAAAAGAAAATAACACGTCTGAATACTTAGCAGCCATAAAAATTCAATTAAAATATTATTGGTTTCAAAGTGATTTAATACAAAGCATAGCAGCAGCAGACATACACAAACATTCTTACACACCGTTACTTATAAAGGTTTTTATGTCCTGTTTAATAAACACTGACCTTTGTGTGTGTAAATTAAAATCAAAATTTTATTTCTTTTGTTTTCTTTTAATTTTCGAACACAAGACAATAAAAACAAAAACAATTTAATATGATGTATTGTTATACATGACAAACAACTTTAACTTACACACACACGCACACAAAGAGAGAAACGCACATTCGAAAATGTTTATAAATAAACACATTTGTGTGGCTACATTATTAATGAAACGTTGTTTTGAAAATGTTCTTTGTCATCGTCAGGAGTTTAACACAAAAGGGATTTCATCAAATTGAATAACAGAGTATTTGTATTGTATGTGCGTGTGTATGTATGTATGTATGTATATTTGTATTGTGAGTAAAACCATATTTATTTTAGTGAAACCAGCCTATATTTTAACTTGGCAATTGGTGGTACTAAATGGCCAGTAGACTAACATGTTGCAGGCATTTGTTTTGCAATATGTTACATTTTCCATCTCCTGCCCCTTAAATCAACTAAAAAAATATTTAAATATTAAACGAAAACAAAAAATTGACAACTTTGTCGTGTATAAAATAATACAATTTGTTACAGTTTAGCTGATACTTTTTGGATAAAGTTCAATATGCAAATTGGAAAAACAGGAAGAGAAAACAGCAAATTAAAAAAACAATAAAAACTAGGCAAAATACAAAACTTTTGTTGTTGTTTTCGACAAAGCGGTCTGCTGACATAAGTCAACGGAAGTGGCTAAACTCTATTAAAACAAAATATTAAAAAAATCGGAAGTACTTGTCGTTGTGGTTGTCTCCGGTTAAAATATGTGACATTTAATATATTTCCCCAACAACTTGTAAAATCAAGTTCTAAAAAAAATAAAAATTAAAATAAATTTTTTATTTATTTATAAGACATTTGAAACGAAAATATATAAGGACGAGGACCATTTAAATTATATAAAAAAAAAAAAACAAAAGTAAAAATGCTTTAGTCAGTTTAGCCCAACTTTATTAAATCCCACAAATTATAAGCCGATCGTCACAAGTTTTCGTAAGCATGAAACGTACTTGTGATAAATATAGTCTTGATTCCAATTTTTTCTATAGTAAAATTAATGTTGAGGAGTAGATCTTGCTTAGGAGCCAATGCCAAATAGTAACAGAGTATCACAAAATTTGGCAGAGAGATAGTTTGAGCTTATTTCGATTTCAATTATTATATTTTTACTTTTTTTTATATTTTAAAATTTTGTAATAACTTTTTGTTTTCAAATGGCAATTTTGTAGTTAAATAAGTAAAATTTACAACAATTGTACTTTGAACTAATTTTTAATTTTGTACTTAATAGAAAAAACATAATAAATTTTTATCCTCATTTTAAAATAAATTTAAACAAGAATATAATAGAAAAGCAAAACAATATTTAAAATGCAAAACTGTTTAAGTTCGTCTAAAAGTCAATTTGGTGAAAAACATTTATCAGCAAAGAAATAAAAGGGGAAAAAACGACTTAAAAAAATCTAAAACAAAAGCCGTCAGCAACTAAAAAAAAATAATGTAGCACTAATGTATATTTTACCATCTTGTGTGTACAAGCGCACTTTAGATAACATGTTTCACCTTGTTTAGCAAAATGATAGGTAAAACAAAAAATAAAAAATAAAATACTCAAGGCTGTCTCAGTGTAAGAGAGGAAATGCCTTGTCTTATATGCAACATTTTTTCGTTGCTTAAGTATGTGTGTTCGGCAAGCACAAACAATTTGATAAATGACTATATGAACAGCAAAATGTCACTAAGTTTCCTTTTCACAACTAAACTAAATAACAACAACTACAGCGTAAGTCAATGTGAGTGACTGTAGTCAAAAAGCAGCAGCAGCAGCACTAGACCGTTTAAGCGTAGGTTTTTTTTTTGTCTAATGTCAAACCCACACACTTACAAACATTTTATAAAATATGCAAATAAATGTTTTATTCGTTTGCTTTGTAAATTTCTTTTAACACAAGACAAAATAGCAAAAGTAGACAAAAACGAAAAAAAAAATGGTAGTGACGACAACAACCATATTTGTTATAAAATAGTTAATGTACAATATAAATTTTTCATCAAATGTGGTAAACGATACGTAATTTAGGTAATTTGTCAAAATGAATAACAACAGCAACAGCAATAATCATTTGTGTTGTAAACTTAGCGGTAAGTAAAGAGCAAAGAGAAAAACACTCAATTCTAAAACTAGAGAGAAATTGGGTTTAGGTCATAAAATGTATTTACAAAAGTAATTTAGTAGTTTCCAAAGCGAAAAAATATTCAATTAATAAATAACTTTTATTTAATTTTTTATATTTACACAAACATTTTTTAGTTTTTAGAAAAGTTTTATTGCAATTTATAAATGTATTTATGTTTAAATTGGTTAGGACTTTAAAACGTTGTAAATTAAGTACTAAAACTAACCCATATCGTCCCAATGTTCGATTATTCGAAATGTAAATTTCATGCCTTTTTAAATGCCTTTTTTCTTTTTTTTTTTTATTTAAGACTCAGATTTTTTTTAAATTAGATATTGTAAGAGATTAGCTTTGAATTAAAACCTAAAAGATCTTAATTTTGTTACAAACACAATCTTAAACTAGCTGCGAACCACCAATGGTTTAAAAAAGAGACTTAGTGTGAATATATGTAAATTAGGGAGGGTCGATTTGTATGAATGCCAAAATAAAAGAAATGATTCTATGAAGAATTCTAAGCAACCTTGCTCTAGAAACCATAGGCGAATTAGAAAATATGTTGTCATTAGCAGAAAGGTTGGGGACCAAGATAATCACCCCTATTCTGCATTTCGATTACGTCTCCGCATTCAGTTCCGCAAATGCTGAGAAAAGGTATTCCCACAAAAAATTAAATCGAAAGAAAAAGAAGAAGACTAGAATATTTCAAAAGTAGCTAATTCGCTGTGGACCGTGTGAGAAGAAACAGAAAAAAATAAAATAAAAATGTTATTAAAACGACAAATTTCATGTAAGAAATCAGTGGTAAAATAATAAAAACAAATAAAAATTAAATTTGATGTGAATTTAAATTAAATAAACGCATTAGTTAAATACGGAAGGACAAAAAACAGAATATACTGAGCAAGAGTTATTTGTGAACAAAGAAATTTTTGGGAAGAATTCTGTTGAGCCGGAGGTGATTTTTGCATTGTTGTTGTTTTTGACCTGCAATAAATTAAATAAAACTCAATTTTAATACAAAAGAAAAACAAATTAAATAAAAATATTTAAGGTTATTAATTAAACCACATTCTGCATTTTTTACTTAAATTTTTTATTGCATAAACAATAAACTTTTTTAATCGTGATCGAACGACACTCCGTTACTAAATAAACAACTTAGAAAAACGTACCTACGATCGTAATGCAGAATACACACAATCGTAAAAATTTTAAACGAATCGAAACGCAGAATACCAATGTTTCCAATCGGAGAAAATTTCCGTTCGAATCGAAATGCAGAATAGGGGTGAATAATTCTGGGTTTTATTTTAAGATAAAAGCCTTTACAGACTTTCCTTATTTATTAAATAAATATTTTTATTTATAAACTGCTACCAAATGTTTAAAGAAATGAAAACAATTATTTTAAGAATTTTTAAATACGTATACCTAATTATTGAAATCAAAATAATTAAGTATACGTAATTATATTTAAATTTCTTTGCAAGAAAAATACTATATTTTATTTTATTAATAGGAGTAGAAAATTTGTAGGTCGATTTGCGCGGGATAAGATTTGATCACAGAGCCATGGTTTCTTGGGAAATTTTTCTTAGAATTTCGCCTAGATTACGTTTTTGCTATACGATTTTTGATGAAAAAATTGACGCACCCTAATGTTCAAGGAACAATAATGTGGAATATTAAATCCCCATATTAAAAAAATTTACTAAAACAGCAAAGTCATAATGATTTTGCTTTTAAAATTCCCAAAAAAACAAACTTAATGTTGTTAATGTCATATTTGTGGTTTTTTAATTTGTCACATAATCTAAAACGAATTTGTCTTTCAAAACATCAACACATCACCCATGTCATTGTCATCAGTTTTTTTTTTTTTTGGTTGCAAATTTTGAACACTAATTTTTAAATACTTTTCACTCAATATGATGCAGCATTTTAAGTAGTCGTCAGTATTTGGTTACACAAGTAGAAATTGAATGAGTTTACTTGTAATACATTTATAAAATCATCCATATCATATTCTCTCCCTTTTCATGCTTCTTTTTTCTGTCTTTATTTTTTTTTTATAATATTTTTCCTTTTTATATTCAATATATCTAAATACAAACATGTTTTTTTCTTATTTCTCT
This sequence comes from Paykullia maculata, assembly GCA_003055125.1. Lineage (NCBI taxonomy): Eukaryota > Metazoa > Arthropoda > Insecta > Diptera > Rhinophoridae > Paykullia > Paykullia maculata. The sequence goes on from NDXZ01049829.1 coordinate 13,852, forward strand.
TATGCAAAAAACTTACTTGTGTAAATGTGAAAGCGTGTGTGTAGTTTGTTTGTGCCATCTTCATCTTTTAATACAAATATTTTTTATATTTAACATGAACATGCATATTTTCCAGACACGGAGCACACACTCATACAAACATACAAACATACATACATATATATGTACATAATAAACATTAAGGCAATAAAAACAAACAAAGAACTAAAAATGAAATTTGCATATTGTCAAGTTAGTCATTTACTTAAATGTTTGATTTGTCATTTATCATTCTGTCTTCGTTTAAAGGGGGCACAAATTCCCCTCTTTCTTTTAGTTTTGTAAAACAAAAGGATATTTGTTTAACCTAAGGAATGGGTGGAAGAAGATGATGTTTAAGGTTTATAAAATTTATTGTTCATCATTTATACAACCACACTTTATTAGAAAAAACCCCAAAGCACGACGAAAATATGTACGTATATGCGTGTGTGTGTATGTGTGTATGTGCATTCATAAAAAATGATTTTTAACATCTGTTGCCCAAATGTTTCTAGTGATTTACGGAGTTTTTGCGTTTTTAGTTTCTTTATGATCTAAAGAGTAACATTATTTAAATCTAATACTATAAAGTTAATGATAATGAATGTTATTGGCCAAAAGTTTTGTCATTTAAAACCAAATATTATACTTGTCATATAAAATATGAAAATTATTCTAAGAAAATCATACACCATCTGCTTTGTTTTAAGAAACTTCTGAACCTCATTTTCTTAAGACTTTAAAAACTTGATCTAGTTAAGGAAGAAGTTTTAAATTATTATGTTAAACATTTTAAAATGGTTTAAGAAGAATTAAAGAAAAATACGTTTGTAGGAAAAATGTTAGTTAATTCTTTATTTATTTATTTGTATTTAATTTATTTATTTCAAATTTCCTATAC
>NDXZ01049831.1:0-12055 GCA_003055125.1 Paykullia maculata
CGGTATAGCCGAATATAGCGCTCTTACTAGTTTTTCATTAATTTTCTATACTTACTCGGGTTTTCCACATATATATCGATGCTGGGGCCAATCACTTTGCTGACAATCAACACTGCAATAGAACTGGGAGCAACGAGCACAGACAGTGTCACAAGCGTAAAAGCAAATATGACATTTTTTTTCAATACCTAGCATTAGGTCATTTTCTGGCTTATGCGAGTATTTATTAGCAGAACTATTATAAACACCAGAGGATTTGGCATGTTGTTTATCAATAAACTGTTTTGTTTTTTCCGGCAAACTTTTTAAAAGAAAAACAAGCAAAATATTTAAATATGTGCCTATGTATGTACATATGTATGTATGTAGTATGTATGTATATCGATGGCTTAATTATTTAATATAGATATGAAGTTTTTTCATTACTTAACGACATACAACGACATTCTTCTTCGTTTATGTATTAAGCCATTGATACATATGTATGTATGTATATACATATGTAAATAAAATAACTAGTAGATACAATTTTAATTTAAAAGAAAATCAATATCACTAGTGTAGTAAAAAACTTACCTAACATATGCCCGACCATTGCGATAATTAAATTTGTTATTATTGGGCATTTTATAGAGACCCTGTCGTTCCAAACTATGAGCATCGTCCACTAAAAGTTTCATAGGGAGACCAATATTACCCTCCACACTGTTTTTATTAACAAGTTGCTCCTGCTGAACACTGGGGCGAGGATGCTGTTTAGTGGATGTACGATAAGTACGATTCTGATAATCGATGCCAGTGGTTCTTGGAGGCACAGGTGCTATATATTGATTGCCTCGATGCCTCTCTATATGAGATGAATCTTTACTACGATTTTTAGACACCATTACTTGAAAGCCGTAGTTATTATTCTCCAAGGCACGTAGTACAGCTTCCATATCACTTTAGTAAAAGATAAACGAATTTTAATATTACTATCGAGCAGGGAAACATCTTACAAATTACACTTACGAGACTGTAGCCAAATCAACAAAAAAATAATCATTCTTAGTGCTATCTCGCACTGAATTAACACGACCATGCCTGGAACAAATATTTTGCATTGCTTTTATCGTCATGTCCTTTGGCAAATGTTTAAATATTAACGTGGGTACAGGCTGTTCGTTGTTTTGGTCCTGTCGTGCGGCGTTTGTATTTTGTAAAGCCTGTTGTCCGGGCTGCAGCCTGGCATCAATATCAGCCCCTGGACCCGACACATATTGATTGAATTTTGTGTTTTTATAGTCATTTTCCATTGGATTCCAATGTTTAAAACTTTTGTTTAGCTCTTCGCCGCTCATTTTCCTAGCGTTTTTAAATCCTTTGAGTTTTTTATATTAATGGACGCCGCTTAAGCTAACACAAATCAAGGTTATTCATCCAAATAGGGTTCTTTTCCAAAATATATTAATTCTTTTAATTGTATTATTCTAACCCAAGATTCTAACCTATGTTATTAGTTTGTGCCCAAGGTGGACTTTATTAAGTCAAGGTATATTCAAGAGGTATAACTATTACTGCAACAACAGCATTTCTATTTTCAAACTGCCAAATAAACTACACATAAAAATATTTTTTATTCTTTTATATGTATTTTGACAGCTAGAATTAAGAAAATAATGAGCGACAAAACATATCAGCTGTGATTATAGTTATACATATCTCTTCTACGTGTTATTTAATAAGGTGATGGCAACTGATCAGCCAATTTTTATTACCATTATAGTTTATTTTATAGCTGTCAAAATTTTTATTGAAGGGAATTCAATTACACATATATTTACATAATGTTGTCTTTCTTTGTTGTATTTGTTTCCGCGACGCTGGCATCACAATAAATCCACCTTGGTATATGTACATAAATCGCAAACACGGCTGCCAGATTTCCCGATTTGTCTTCATATTGATGATTTTTACTACATAAAAGAGACTATTGAAGATCTAACTATATGTAAAGATATAATTATTAATTGGCCAATTCACAACCTCTGTTGTATTCTGTGCCTCGTAGTAAATTGTATCGTAGTAAATTGTAAAAAATAAAATTTTTTTTTGAACAAAAATTTAAAAAAAAAAATCTGTAAAGTTTTTTCATTATATGTACATACATACTTATGTATGTATGTACTTACATTGATACAACAATTGGCCAATTATTTTTTTTTTGTTTTGAATTAAAGATTTGCAAATAAGACATTGTTTATATGTATGTTTACAACTTCTTGAGAATCTTTCAATCGACCACCATACCCTGCAAAAACGCGTGTAGTTCATGCGTGCATGTCAAGTACTCGAAAGATAACTCAAATTGATAAAATAAACGTGGTTCATTTAACATTGCGATGTCTTTGAGCTGAACCACGTAATTACACGTGGGATAAATTACTTAATGGAGCATGGCAAATATTAATACTAAACACAATAAAAAAAAAAAATCATTTAATAACGAGATGGTACTCATTACATAGAATCATGTTGTAGTCAATACAGTTTAGCTACAATGAACTACGTAGTCCAACAGCTTTTTTAGGATATAATCTTACGATTAGCTAGGTAATAATGTCACCTATTTCCCTATTAAGTTTGTTGTTGGTTTATATAATTATTTATATTTTGTATATTATATTAATTATTACTTTTTTATAGAATTTCCTCCATATTTCGATCGTTTTTATTTTACTTATAATACAAAACAGGTGGACTAATTTAATAAATAAATGTATTAAAATTTAGAATCTCGATTTTGTTAGGAAAGTTTTATTAATTTTTTTTCAGTCAACTCTTTTTTTCTTCAATAAACTTCCTAATAAATCTGATATAGCAGGTAGTTCGGGCACAGATTGAATATGAAGATGACTTCCGGCTGCTTTATGATTACCCTGCATATTACGATGTTGTGGGAATGTAGGCATCAATTTAGGATCACAGGCTATAAAAAGTAGCAAAAGTATTACTAACTTACACCGTAATTTTTTTTTTCGTAACTTACGCAATGGTGGTTCCTTAAAGTAACTGCTATGAAGACATTCTTCAGCTGTTGCTCTTTTCTTTGGATCGTACATGAAAAGAAAATTAAGAAGTCGCAAGCCTGCTGCCGAAAGGAATTGAAATTTTTGCTTTAAATTATTATAGGGATGTTTTTTTAAGGTGAAATTTTGTAAAGCAGGCATTTTTACTAAATCTGGCCAAATAGATTCTGAAGGAGTACCAAGCAAGTCGATGATCAATTCAAGTTGAGCTATTTCGGTATTACCCGGCAGCAAGGGCTTATGCGAAAGTAATTCTCCCAATATACAACCCACAGCCCACATATCTACGGCAGTTGTTTGAGTGGTTGAGCCTAAGAGAAGTTCAGGCGAGCGATACCATAAAGTAACCACTTGAGGAGTCATCGGGCCCGAAGGTAAACCAAATAAACGGGCCAAACCAAAATCAGCTGGGGAATTTTAAAATGTAGTTCATGGTCGTCTGATATGAGAAAATTCTTACCTATTTTAACACAGCCCTTATCAGTCATTAATAAATTTGATACTTTTAAGTCCCGATGTATAATATAACGAGCATGCATGTATTTTAGGCCCTGAAGTACTTGTAAAATGATACACTTTACTTCGGATTCAGAAAATGGCTGGGACATATTATCCAGAAGTGAGGCCAAGTCTTGCTCGCAGTACTCCATCACTAAGAAGATACTTTAAATAAAATTATTAGACATAAAATATACATATATATTTCCATACAAATGTATATTGCACTACCTACCTTTCCAGACTCTTGCCTACTACCACCTCTAACAAATTGACAATATTTTCGTGCTTACATGTCTTCAATATGGTAATTTCTCTTAAACCACTAACCGGTAAACCATCTTTTTCTTGATCCATGCGCACCTTTTTCAAGGCTACAATTTCGTTTGTACGAGTATCCCTGGCACGATCTTATTTCAGAGAGAAAATAGTACCACCTAAAATAACCTTTCCAAATCCTTATATACAGATACTTACAGACTATGCCATACGTCCCTTCACCAATGCGATTCAATTTTTCAAATTCAGTCACTGCTCGACAACGTCCATGCTTAAACAAAAGGCAACTTTAGATTACTCTATTTTTATTGGTTTTCATATCTTACCACATCTCTTTCCTTTATTTCTGTTGGGTCTCCCGTTTTAATGGATATAAGAAAGCCCTTACGGGTTACTGGCGCTTGCGGATCCGCTGGTTTATTTTCACTTATTTCTGAAATAAAAGTTATTTATATATATGTACATATTAATATACTTACTTATATGCATATGTATTTTAATTTAAACTTAAAAATTTAAAAATACCTTTGCTCATATTTAACAAAATTTATTACAAATTTGTTTACATATGCGTCCAGAGTTGTCAGCATCTGTTTTATTTAATTTTTTATCAAATTGAGTTGCTTGAAACCATCTAGCGGAAAAAAGTTTTAGTTCTTAGTTGTGTCATATTAAGTTTGACGTGTTAATGATTATGAAAGAAAAGCTATAAAATGCTTAAAAAATTAATTTAAAAGGCATTTTTTTGTTTAACATGTATTAAAATGTTAAATTGTATAAAATTTATTAAAATAAAACGTGTAAAATTAATTTACACCATGAAACAACACTGATGAAAATCAGAAAATTATTATAAGGCAAGACATGAACATCAGCACGTTCTCTTCACATGTCAAAATGTTAACAAATTTTTTTCCAATTTTCTGCCGACGTCTTGTTCATGTACAAACAAATTTATGGCTCGTCAAGACGTAGTGTAATAAAAAGATATGTAAATCGTCACAGAAACTGCAAAACTCCCTATCAACAAACAATCCAAAATTGACTTTTTTTTATTAATTCTGGTCTAGTAGGTCAAAATACGTCACCTCGCAAAATATAAAAAATTTCCGGTAATAGACAACGATTTTATCAACATAACAGAAATGCCCTATCTACAAATGCGATTTTATTTAAATGCAAATAGCCCTAACTAACACTATGCTCGTATACGAAAACTTGTTTCAAACGTTAAATTTATTGAGAAACTTGAAATGTATGTAGGACTTTTTGTTTTTTGCTTCTCCTGTAAAATTTTTAAAATGATAGATAGGGAATTTTGCATATTCTGTTTCGATATGCAAAGCTGGGCTAGGCTAACGGATATGCAACTCAAGACACAAAATGTATTCCAAGGCAAATTCTCTAAAAGAAAAGTTAATTCGTCTTGTTGTGTACGAGTATTACCAAGCAGGTTTATATGAAATTAATAGAAAGCTTCCTAAAAACTTATTGTTTTGCCTACCATACAAGTCAGTGGTTACAATATCAGTGGATGGCGAAGGAGGTCGAAAAGTGGCACATAATCATAGTGGTCTGCTTCGATATTCCTCCTACAGACATTTGTATATCACAATTTATATTGTACGTGTTCCCTATTACTTTATTGAATTTTATTTTTGCACCTAGTTCATAGTTTAAATGTGCCATGACCTAGTTGAATTCAAGCCTATTTAACATATAAGCCATTTATAAAGAATGGCTAACTGAGTAACTATCGACAATAGCCGGCATTGTGCCGCCGTCATGTTATTTTCATGTTAGCCGGCAGCAATTAAGATGGCCGACGCAGATCTCTGCTCCACGTGCAGTTTGTTTACAATTTTTTTAATTTTTTGAACAAACAAGTTTAAATAGTTATTTGTTTAGTTTTGTTTTAATAAACGAGAAAATTCAAAAAAATCATTAAAAAAATGACTCAAGAGGAAGGTTAGTTAATAAAAAATTACCTACAATACAATAAAAATCTAATTTGTTTTTGTTTATTTATTTGCAGAATTTTCGAAATGGCTAAGACGCAAGGAAAAATCATTCAAAGAAAATCTAAAATTTGCAATAAATTCATGGCAGTCGGTGGAATTTACATTAACAACCAAATACGAAATAATTTTAAAGTGGCTATCTGAACAAACTAATTTAACAAACGAGCAAATATTAGAGGATGACTTTATTGAATTGTTTAAGCTACGTGCCCAACCGGGACTAATAGGTGAGAAAGTAAAAAAAGATTTTGTTGAATGGATGTTAGCACAAGTCCAGACAAAGGTTGATAATACCAGAAAATGGTGTAATTTGCTACAGCTTTTAGCAGAATTTGAGTTGTTACAAGACTTATATAGGACCGATTATAATCTGCAGTGTCGTGTGTATGGTGAGATTTTTAAAAGTTACGAGCGGTATTTACTGGTTATGCAACAAATTGATCATTTTTGTTTAAGTACATTTGAATCGGAGTTTTTCGCCTCCGTGCTAAAGAGCCTGAAAGAGACTGTAAAACGTTGCAGCAATAAAGTTTTATACGAAAAAGCATATACGATGTGGGCTCTGCAGCCCTTAATACATGTATTACTAGTTTTACGCACACTTAAAGTAGATTTTTTTAACGAACTTTTGGAAATTGAAAGTTTAGTGCGCAACGACTTGAGTGATGAAAATATAGTACAGTGTATTTTAGAATTGTCTTTGCCGGTGAGACTTATGTGTCTGGAATGCGCCATAATAAAACGCAGAGGAATTGAAACTTTTTTGCAACTTTTGTTGCATAAAGTATTTAAGAGTTTTTTCCAAGATTCCTCCAGTGATATGGATCCTTCGCTTTTATTGGCAGTGGCTGCCTATGTCATAGAAATGTTAGGACGACACAATGTAAACCTAAATATACGAATTAGCGAAAATACTTTAAACGAGAAAGCCGATAGTATTCCAGCCGTAAAGTTTTTGGGAGAACAAATTTTTGAGGCTGTCGAAATAAGAAAAGAATCGCATTTAAAGGAGATCCTTATGCTACTGTGTGCAGCTCTACGTTTAAATCCCTTAATATTGGAGCAAAATGTTTTTGAAATAACAACCTGGATGATTTTAGCACCTAAATCAGGTGACCAAGAAGAACAGAAATTGTTTGAGGAATATTTAGTGCTGTTAATGGATATGTTTAGACGTTTAAGCAGAGCTGAAAAATTTGTTACAAATCTCTTAAAGACTTTAAAAGAACATTTAAAAAATACTAATTTAAGTGCAAGCAAAAAACGCAAAGGTAAAATGGATTTTGACGCACCTATGAAAAAGAAACAACAATTGCAAGAAGTCTCTACATCTGAGCATTTAACTCCAGATTTTTCTAACTACTTAAGCATTTTATTTCGAGATTTCTTTAAACCAAGCATAACAAAAACGTTGAATAACAATACTAAACTCTCGGCCATTACAGCATTTGAAAAATTACACCACTTTTGGCCTAGTGATCCTGTTGGCTTAGCATTCTCTAAGATTATTACCGGTCTAGTATCAAAACCTTCTTTAACCATTTGGAAGTCCCTTTTGTACGCTTTAAAAGACCTAATAGAAAATTTAAAAATAACCAGTGAAATAAATGAAAATTCTTTGTTTCTATTGGATTTTCAGGCGGCTCTTTTGTCGCAATACTTTGCCGGCTGTAAACTGGCCGAACAATCTGATAAGTTTTTGCAGGAACTTCAACAACAAAGAGCGTTTACTATAGAAATACTAAAATTATTTGGCCAGTTTTTGTTGGAAAAAGAACATCAGCCGCGTACCATGAGTGCTTTTTTAGAATTATCATATTTTGCTTCAAACTTTGAACTTCTCTTAACCTATTACCGTCCTGATGGTTGTTTGCATGAGTCTCTGCAACCCGTTCAAACGGTAGAAAAGTTGCACAGTTTTCTTACGACCGAAGAATGGATTCTAATAAAACAAAGAGTTTTAAACTTTGGCAAATTTTCATGCAAACATTTATTGCAACGTCTTAAAATACAAAAATCCCAAGCATCGTTATTGTTGATGTCAGATGATAAAAAAAATTTATCCTTCAAATCTCCAGACTCGGAAATTTTAAATTCCTTGTTAAACTCTCCCCAAGCTAAATGGTTTTTGCAGCAATTGCCCAAAAATGAGAAGGTAGAAATTGCTCAATACTTCGTCAGCAAACCAGAACATCTATCGCTTTGCTTTGATAACCTGGAACTGTTGGAAGTTGTCGCTTTAGCTGTCTATGAAAATATTTGCAAACAATGGAATTCTAAACAATCTCTGCTAAAGTCATTGTCCTGTGACTTTGAAAATATTCATCAATGCGTAGAGATCACTGCATGTGAGTTGTTAATAAAAGAAATAATTGCTAATGTTATCAGTTGTTCGGAAAAAGATTATAAAATGGAAAAATTATCTGTGGAAAATATCAAAATAAGTTTGGACATATTGTCTACCTTACCTCTGGGACAATTGAGACGTCAGCGTAAAACTATAATATTTGCTTTGCACTTGTGTTTGTATCGCGATTTAAAAGCGGCCCAAAACGAAGAATTAGCTTTGCAGGCTTTGGAAATTTTGAAGGGTAAGTAAATACTTTTTTAGTAAATATCAAACTCGTTTAAACAACTTTTTATAAATTAAAAATACTAAAACGCTAATAAATAAATAATAGCTATTTATTACAATTAAAAAAAAGTTATACTTTTAAAAGTACGCGATTTAAATAGTGTGTGTTTTTCATTCTGTTATTGAGAGACCAAATGAATGAGCAGACAAAGTGAAAGAGAAATGAACATAACTTGAACCGAAGATAAACATTTACTCAGTCACTCATACAAAGTAAACAGAATAAAATGTGTTAAAAAATGCGAGTTAGGGCCTTTCTACCTGAGACCAACGATATACTTCTTATTAAATACCTACACGTAGTGAAGGGTATGTAGGATTTGGCACAACTAAATAAAGCGCTCTTGTTTTACATACAAATTTGTTTTCTAATTTTAGTAAAATTATTTTACCCTTCACCAGAGGTGACAAGGGTATATATAAGTTTGTCATTCCGTTTGTAATTTCGATAGGGCCATGTCCGTCTGTTGAAATCAAATTTTCTCAGCACTCCGATGTTGTACGGACGCGTTATTGGTATCAAACAATCAGAAATTAGACATGCCTTTTGAGAAATAAAAAAAAAATTTTTTTTCGAAATATCGGCAAAAAAAAAATTTTTTTTACGTAAATACACGTAGTGAAGGGTATATAAGATTTGGCACGGCCAAATATAGCGCTCTTACTTGTTTTTTCTTTTAGATCTGCTACATTTTGGACAACAAGTTTTAATCTTTAAATATTTGCCAACCCCACTATTACTAAAACTATTGCCAGCTGAAAATTGTTGGGAACTTTACGAGTTCCTGTTTGCCACAGTAAAAAATGAAGAAAAGGGAACCGAACGATTTTTACAAGGCTTAGCAGACATACTCAGCGAAACGCAATCATTGTCGAGCGGAATACAATGTAAACTTTTGCTAGCAGCTATAGAAAATTTAACATCGCTTAGCGGTCCAAGCGCTAAACACCTACGAAAATATTTGGATACATTCTTGCAAATCTTTTCAAACTATTTACAAAATTATTTTACGGCTGCTAGTGATGGCACCTCTAAGAAAGACAAGAAATTCGTACAACAAACCTTAGCCGGTTTTGCTCCATATGCTTCAGCTATTTTGGCGAAGGCAGCTAAAGCTAAGGAAATCACTTCACACGGGCCGGAGTCTAAAGAAACGGAAGTGGATGACGATTTTAGGCGTATAAGTAAAATTTACATAGGACATTCGGTTAGTGATTACTATTGGCTACAATTTTTTAATTTCTAAACTTTACCCCTAATACAGATGGATTATCGCAATCCTCACGCTTTACGTTTAATGCAAGTAGCCTTAAATCATCGAGAATTGTTGCATTTAGATCAAGATGAAATTGAGTTTGTTTTAACAAACTATTGGTCCCAAATAAATGAGGATTTAAAAGAAGACTCCCTTAATTGTGATGTTGAACAACGCAAAATTTGTACAAAAACAATAGAATCGGCGGTTAAAATAATTATAGGCAATAAAACAAATGAGGATTTGTTGTTGATACTTAAAAATATAGCCAGCAATTTGGAAGAAACAAATTTTTGCAATGTCTTAAAACTTTTAACTTTAATAGCAAAATGTCCTTTTACTACAATAAAGGGAGCGGTAGGTTTAAATAAAATTTAAAAAAAAAATTATCTCTTAAAAAGATTTTTTATTTTAGATTTTTAATGAACAATATAAACAAGTTACATTAAATATAACCTTACGTTTAAGCAAAGATGAGCAGCAGCAACACAGTGATTACGATTTAGTAATTAATCTTTTAAACAGTCATCAAGCAATACTGGATAATAAAATGGTAAGTTTAAGGTTAACAATCTAATAAAAAAAGTGTATATGTCGAAAAACTTGTATTAAAAACTTTTATAAAACAATTTTCAACCATTATTTTCACGATTTCACAGATTCCCGTTTCCACTGATACTATAGATAGTATTCTATCATTTCTTATGGACATAAACATTAAAAAGTTCAACTTGAGTGATACAAATCTTAACGTTTTCAACTCTCTTCACCTGGCCATCACTGAAGTGTGTTCGTCACTTATAAAATATCGTCATGTTTTATTGATGGATCGAGTTCCACAATATATGCACATTTTTAAGGATCTTTTGCAAGCAATTGTCTGGTATAAGAGTGAACGCCAGAAGGATACAGCGTTGCCATCAAACGAAATCGATAGTTTGTCGGAATTGGCTTTAAAACAAGAGGCTCTAATGCATTTAATAGCACAGCACAGAGTGGCTTTTAAGAGAGTGGCACCATTTGTCCTAACGTTTATCATAAATTTGATGGTTGCAAATAAAAGACCCACGACTTTGTACAACAAGGTAGGTTTCATGGGACAATTTCAAATTATATTTTTTGTAAATTTTCGTTTTTCAGATCAAAACCTATATTGAAAATATTTGTTATGAATTGGTGGGCATTTGTGATCATCGTGTGGGCAGATTTATTTTACGTTGTTCCAATGAAGCCGGTCGTCAATTGTATGAACTTTTGGTTAAGGACTATCAAAAATATCATAAATTCAAGGGAAAAGTGTAAAGTCGGCTAGTTTAGAAATTCGACCGTAATCTTTTTAATATATTTTTTAAGTTTAAAAACTAAAAAAATAAATTCAAATTTACAATTTTTTGTTTAATTTATAAAAACAAACTAAATAAAATACTTGTAGCTTTAGTATTTTTTTGTTGCACATAAATACATATATGTACATGTTTACTAATAAACAACTAAACCCCAATTGGTATCACCTTTGAAATGATTAGATCATAGAATAAACCCAAAAAAATTACAGTTTAAATGCAAATAACATCTTAAGTGACTTGATAAGTTCTGTTTTAATTTTATTAAATAAAACAAGAGTTGGTGCCTTATTCCCGCATTTGTACATGTGTAAATACAATTGGATTTTTTATTAAATACCAAAAATTAAGTAAATTGATACGCATACAATAACGAGAATTATCACCGTGCATCGGTTTTTCGCATTTTAGAAGTTATAATAAATGTATAAATTGACCAGCAATCCAAATTTGTTTATAATAACAATTTTAAAATAATTTTTGATACGACCTTACATAATAAACTACATAACATTAAATAAATTTGTACTTTTTTAACAAACGTTCAACTTAAGAAAATAGGGAACATTTTTCGCAGATAGGACGCTCAACACTGCCGGAGCCACTACAATTATATAAAAATGAAAATTTACCTTTACAGTTTGTTGTTACCTATTGCTTACTTACAATATAGTTACACAAGAGTTACAAATAAACTCGCCACATTCTGTGCAAGAATATCCACATTCCTCGCACAAGGGTTTTTGGCAATTGATGCAATCACTCTGCACATACGTTTTACGGTCACAACACTTGGCTTTGCGCCGAACCCATAAGAATTCTTCGTCATATTCTTCAGCTCCTTTTGTCGTTTCAATCTGGCCATTACCACACAAAAGCACTAGATTTGATAGCGGTGTCGTTTTATTGGCATTTGTTCCTATATTGTTGTTATTATTGGAGCGAGCCGCTTGAA
>NDXZ01049846.1:0-11869 GCA_003055125.1 Paykullia maculata
AACTGTCATAACTATATAATTTCGTGATTAGAAAAGTAGCCACGCCCATAAAAAAAGTTATAATTTTGAGGTACTTGCGAAGGGGCGTAGCAACGCGCGCCGGGCTTGGCTAGTAGTTGTTATAAAAGCGAAATTGAAAATTGTGTTGTTGGTTTCAAACTAGTTTCTATTATTTTGGATTTTGCTGGTGTATATGCCAGCTCATCAGTACGCTTTCCAAACTATATTAGAAACTTCTAAAAACTTAGTTAGAATTTTTATTTGAAAGAAAACTTTTTGAATATTTTTGAAAAACACCAACAAACAAGCACATATAAACATACATACACATTAATATTTATTTTGATTTTATTTCGTTAGCCATTGGTTGATTTAAAATGTATGTATGTATCCCTGCAGGAAATGTCAATAGTGAAACTGTACTGACTTACTATTGACACAGTCACCAGTACTAGTGACTTATTATACCCCAGCCAATGCTATTTACTATAGACATTTAACATGTACGTGTGATTAAAAATCCACTACTGACATTGGTACTATTGACTAGGTAGTTCTTTTGGGACCATATGTAGACATTGGAACCAGTGATTCACTAGTAGATTTTAGTAATTTAGTCTACACTTTTGGTACTTTTTATTTGTAAAATAAAAAGTATTGACGCTTTGTTGACAATATCACCAAAAAGTCACCACAGTAGTCGGCAAAAGTGGTGACTTGGAGACCAAGAAGTCAACACAATAGTCGACAAAAGTGGTGACTTGGACACACTTGACCCCAGGCTTCCTGCAGGGTATATTATGACACCCGAAACAAAAAATTAATGTTGATTAACAATTGTTTATGTGTGTATGTATGTAATATTCTTAATATGTATATACAAATATCATACTTCCAAAATATGTTATACATTTTTTGTGTTACTTGTTGGTTTCAAACTGTTATTAAAATTCTTTGGAGGAATATCCCAAATAATACATCAACCATTTTTAAAAAAAATATTTTTTTCTGTGTCTCTGAGCAAGTAAAGAGCAATGATAGTTTTTATTCTTAAGACAATTCAAACAAAAAAATAAAAAAACAATATTTGCAAATTCATTGTTAATAAACAAATTCTTGTTAATAGAAACCATAAAAAAGCATAGCATTCTTTATAAAATTATGACTTTCATATAAATTTGCATAGATATCAGGATGATTAGTTACTTGACAGGGCGATGCTGTCCTCGACATCACGCCACAAAGTTTACCATTTATAACGACGGGACTTCCAGAATCACCATTACAGGTGACTCTATTACTATCCGCAAAAGCACAGAACTCTGAATTTACTACGGGACTGATATTTGCATATTCGTTTTTGCATTGAAGCCAATTAGATACTCTTGCTGTAAACGTTCTTAGCTGATTATTTTTCCCCCAACCATAAACCTGAATATGACTGCCTTGGTGAAAAGGATGAGTACATAAATCAATTGTGTTGAAACCATAAATTGGAGAACGCAATTTTATTACCGTAACATCCATTCCTGGTTTTAAATGGGAATATTTATTGGATAAAAAGTATTCTTCGACATAGTAATATTTGTCGTGACTCTGATAGCGAAAAGTAGCTCCAGCAACTACGGTTAATTCGTGTTGGTTCTTCTTAGCAACACAATGCCCTGCAGTAACTACAAGCCTAGGTCTAATCAAAGCACCGCCACATTTATATTTATAACGATGTAGAATTTGTACCACAAAAGATGCCTCACTTATGTCAATAGGTTTATCATATTTCATGTGTAATTGGTTCATTGAAAAAGCTAAAGCAACTTTAAAATGAGCTAAGTGGCAGATTATTAGCAGTTTTAGAATGTTTTTCAATTTAATCATTTTGAGATTAAAATTGTTTTGCGGAACGAACAACTTTAACTTATTTGTTTAAAATCGAAACTGTAATTAATAATAAAATGTTTATCGCCTTTTATTCATTTAACGTTATTTACATTTTTAATAAAATTTTAAGTTAATTAAAGAAACATTTGTTTAAATATTTTTTTATAACTTTTGTTTTTTTTTTAATTATTATTATTAAAAACAAATAAAATTAAAATAAAAACTTTACATTAAAACAAATAAGGAAGCCATGAACAAGTTCATATGTAACGTTACAATCGAATTTTAAAGGGTGACGCTATTTACAAGAAATAAAAAAAAGGTGAAAATCCTCTTTTAATTCTAAGGGTGAACTGACAACAATTTTTTTTCGACCAACTCCAATACCGATAAGAACTTGTAAACTGCAATTTAAAAATGACTGTGATACCTAAATATCTAACCTATACATATTAAGCTAAACAATATACAGATAAAATTTTAAGGTACCGCATATATTTTGGTACTTTTTTTCGTAGCTTTTGTAACAACTAAACCAATAAATATGGAAATATAATTTATATTGTGTTCATTGCTCTTTGAAAACAAAAATAGAAATAGGTTTTTGGTACTTTTTTGAAATTCGAACGTATAAGGGATAAAACAAAAAATTGTTTGAATTTTGCTGCAAAATGTTTAAAATTTTATACCATCCTCTACTATTTTACTACTATTAAAAAAAAAACATTTGATAAAATAGGAATGAAAAGAGTGCCAAAAGTAAGGAAAACGTAAAAAATATTGGTCCAATTTTAATAAAATTTGGAACAGAGATTTCTTGGACATAAGAAATAATACAATTAAGTACAGTTTGAATCGGGTGCACAGTTTGAATTAAAATTAAAATTTATATTTCAAAATGTTTAATTTGAAATTGGCACGTTTTTGCTAACAGAAGTAAATTGTACCTTATTATATGATACTTTTCAAATTTTTTAAGTTTATGAAACTACAAAAATATGTTTATAAAAATATGGACTATTTAGCCTGCTTACGATAGAAAATCATTTAGGTAGACAACATATTTTTTTTAATCTCAAATATTTGGGTGGCCGGCACATCAAGCAAATGCCAAAAAGATCGACATTTGTGAATATGCCCAAGCTCTATGTCAATATTTGGGGTAACATCCATAAAAGTTCCAACTGATCAATGAGTTGAAAACTAAACAGATGGATGACTATTTTAACGAGCAAAAAAACTACTTTTTTTTATTATTATAGGGCAGCAGGATCACTGGATTAAACTTTTATAGGGTATGGTTTTTTATAGCACTTAAACTTGTACTAATTTTTAATATTAGTTTGTTAATACATAAATATGTATATATATTTTGCTATTAAATCTTACTGAATTTGAGATAAAAATAACTTCCATATAGATGTGTATATCCCTTAGGCATAGAAAACTACGTGGTAGAAAAAGGGGAAAGTTTGAGTAACCAGTGTGGGAGAGCAAAGCAAACCGGCTCCAAGCCATATACAACTTGTATGTATATGTTTACCAAATAAAAAAAACAAAGAGTTTAAATTTGAAATAATTTATAATAACATTACATAGATTACAATAATATTTTAATTAATATTTTAATTTATTCAATTAATATAATAATAAATTTATTTTTCTAGTTTTTTGATCTTTTTGATGTTCTTTTCACAAATTATTTACTCAAGCTTAAGGTCTGTTTGTTTTTTCAATTCAATTGTGATTTTAATTAATTTTTCAAACTATAATTTTTTCAATTTGTAATATCTAATATTAAAACCAATTATAAACTATAAATTCCTGAAGTGCCACACAACGGAGTGGCGAAATATTGAATATATAAATATAATATAAATAAAAACGATATTTTTTTATTAAAAACAGACCTTAAGCTTGAGTAAATAATTTGTGAAAAAAAAATTAATTTTATCTTCGCAATAAATAATACATAGCTGAATCCAATTAATTCATGTGTGACAAAAGATTTGCTGCCAAGCCGTTACGATATTGAAAAACTATAGAAGCAGATACACGCAACACCAGGATGTCACCATTTAAAAAGTGACAGTTAAAATTATAGTTTGCATTTTTTTTTTCTTTTTAAGAAATCGAAATAGACTGATGACTTTAAAATGATAACAAAATAGGACAGCAGAATAAGAACTGAAATTGCACAGTGAAGCTGATTAGAAAAAAAATATAAATTTCCATATTGTTATACATACATATGTAGTTCTAATAAGTGTATATATATATATTTCGTTTGCTTTCAGGAAGCATTACAATCAAGCATGAAAAAAATGTTTGATATATCTTACAAGATTGTAGACATTCAAAAAAGCAGTAGTTGCAACACAAATATCGGTCAGCAAGACGTTTTGGCACAACAAAAATTACAATTTACAAATAATAATGATGCAACAACTAAAGAACGTCCGACTTCGATACCAGAGAGGCAACTAAGTGGAGATCAGCAACATCAAATAGAATCGTTAATTGCGACAAAGGCGAAAACAATATTTTCAGCATCAACATTATCAACATGTAAGATAACAAAGAGCATATCAATGCCAGCATTACAACAACAACACATAGACAGACAGGACACAATAAATAGTTGTTGTTGTAGTAGTGCAACAAAACTTTCCGGCAGTGCACAAAATATGTTAATACGACAACAACGACAACAACATGGGAAAGAAAAGCAGCAACAACATAAAGAAACAATTATATCAACATCTTTGCCAGCTACTGAGTGTTATTTAACAATTAATTATGGTGATGAATGTAATAAACAGGATATTAATGATGATGCAGTAACGGCAACTACATCTAAAACTATTAATAATGAAAGTTTTGTTGACACTAAGAATAAGGAGAAGTTAAGTATCAGCAATACGACTAAACACACTTCATTTATTTATCACGAAAATGTTTATCCTTCCGCCGTAACAACACAGCCATGCGATGTTGACAGCCAAGTGCCATTATCCCACCACAATATTGGCGACCAGAAAAAGCAATCACATTCAAATGACAAGAGAAATGATACCATTTTTACAACAGAAAATAAAATTTCATGTGCCACAACTTCTACAAAAGAAACAGCGATATCACAGTCATCCACGTTATATGAACAGTGGTCGCCTACACCTGTCCCATTACAAACTCCTTTGTCCTTGGAACCCAAAATATTTAACACTTCGATACAGAAACCCTTGAAGAGCCAAGCCGAAAAGGGCTGCACTGCGCCATACCAAATTATAAATAATTATTTTTCTGTGGGAGTGGTAAGTTTTTTTATTTTATTATTTGCTCTATTCTGTTATCTTCGCTACTGGCACCTTATTAAGTTGCAAAGACTTTTTTCTCTTGATTAAAGGGCGTTTATCTAATTTGCAATTATTTTTGTACATAGATACTTTGCCCACACATACGCCCACACACACACATACATGGCTGCATTCAATGCCAGATCATTTTCTTTAATGGGTTAAAGGCGTATTTGGAAATTAGTCGTCTTTCTTATCCTGATACTTAAAATTGCAAAAACGTAAAAGAATTTCATTAAGACCAAGGCTATGCATATATGTATGTATAAAAATAATTATGTCCTTTTTTTGGTAAATATTTTTTTTAGCAGGAAATATATGTTTTGGACTTAAAGTTTATAACAAAACATGTAACCATATTGTCATGTTTTTCGCTTATTAACTTTAATAGTGTCTTTAAATAGAGACTTAAAAAATTGATTATCAAATTCTATTAAAGGTTTTTTATTTAATAATAGAAACAATTTTTTCTTTATCGAAAATTTATTAAAAATATTCTTTATACAAAATTATTTTTTTTAAATTCTTTTTATATATTTTTTTTAAATATAATAAATATTTTTGCTACTCAATGACCATCGATAACAGGCAAATGCTTTAATTGAATTTTCCAGAAATTAGACCTAAAATGATTTTAAAAAATATTTTATATATTTATATACATAGATAGTGGGTCAATTTGTATGGATGCCAAAAAAAAAATCGTAAAATTTTTTCGTTAACAGAATTGTGTTGGAAACCAAGAAAAAAATTCTTAGATTTCTTTTAAGATGGCTTTCCTTATTTAGAAAAAAATAAATATCTTTGTTTATAAACTGCTAAATGAAATGAAATATAACCCTAAAAAAACTAATCTTAAAAAAAACTCAGAATTATTATCTTGGTTCCCAACACCTTCCTGTTAACGAAAATTTTACATATTTTTGAATTTCTGCAGGCTCGAAAACCGGTTTAAACCTTTGGTTTTTAAAGCGAAGTTGCTTAGAATTCTTCGAAGAATCATTTCCCCCCCTGCGATTTAAAAGAAAAATCGACCCACCCATATATAAATACACACAAAAAGGTATATATTTTACCATATAGCTTAAGGCCGGTCTGCTTTGCTACCCCAATCGTACCATTTGCTGTTTTCAACTCAAAAGTGTTTATTCAAGGTTAACAATTTTCGAATCTAAAGGTATTCTGAAGGAATCCGTGTTAAAAATTTACCCAAATTGACCCAGTAATTTACTATTAAACGCATTTTCCCGGTTTTTTTTAGTGTCAAAGTTTTTTTCCAAATAAATGTCTGTATAATAGTAGAAGCTAAAATAGACCTTTAATTGAATTTTATAAAAGTACAATTTTTTATCCCTATAAGTTTGAATTTCCAAAAAGTACCAAATATGTATTCATTTTTTTTTGGAGGAGTGACGAAATCAGCTGAAATAATATTTTTATGTTTAGTAGTTATATGGGGCCCAAAAAAGCGCCAAAATATATTTTCAACCCGTTTTCCCCCCCTTTTGGTACTTTTTTGATCCCAATTCAAGTGTCAACATTTTTTTCTCAAATGGAAGTCTGTATAGTAGTAAAAGTGAACAACCTTTACATGAATACTATCAAAATTAAAAAAAAAAAAATTTATTTTAAAAAGGTACCAAAAAAAGGACAATTTTTATCCCTATAAATACCAAAAACATATTCATATTTTTTGCAGGAGTGACAATCGCAGTTAAAATTATATAATCCCAAAATATAATTTTTACCCTTTAGTCACTCGAGTTTCAAAAAAGTACCAGACATCTGTCCGCTTAATTTCAATGTAGAAAACAATGCTTTTTAAATTTTGTTTGTATCTTGTTTAGTTAAGCAGATATAATGTTACCGATTTTACCCTTTTTTACCCCCTAAAATATGAATTTTCAAAAATAGCTTTTTTGTAAATCTTTACAATGGGAGAGGAACCTCAATTCTAATTTCATGTCTCTAGTTTATTCGTGATGATGGATCAGTCAGTTAGTCCATTATAACCGTGGCTCTTTTACATTTTTAGATGAAAGGTGGGCGTGGCCATCAAAATTTTCCAAAAAATGTTAATCTATTGATCATTTTGGACTATCAGTAACATGCTGTAAAAATTTCAAAAAATTGGTCCATCGTTGTGGCCAGCTATAAAATACACACATAAATAGATACCTTATTTAAATAATCTCATAATACAAAATTGCATTGTTTTCTTTTATAAAAATTTTGAAAAAATCCCCCCCAAACGAAAAAACAGGATCCACATCTGACATAAGTACATAAGTACAGACATATGTATATATTTATTTATTTCTTAAGCAAATTTCCAATTCCTCAATTTGTTAAATGGTAGTCCGACACATAAACACAAACAAACATACATATGTATAAAACCATGATATTTAATGTCACAACTTGACATAAAGTACAAACATGGTATCTTCATTTTCTATTCATGACCACTTTTATTACATACTTAAGTATGTATGTAAAAAAATGTATACGAAAAATATGAATATCAAAATGGTCTTTCATACAATCCCACTCAAACACTGTAAGCCTTTGCAAAAGGCTAAATGTTTTTTGTTTCTTATTTTAGAGGTCACATAAGTGATAAAAATTATATATGTACATACATATCCACATTTTAACATTTTGCTCTTCATACTAAACCCACTTGATCAGGCCTTCCGTTTGTGGTATTTGCTTTGAATGTTTCTCAAACATTATTTTTGTAAAAATTCAAAATCGACACTCAAATGCGAATTTAAAAAAAAGTTAAAAAATGTAGCCAAAAATTGTTTTGTAGTACAGTGTGAACTTACAAATTTTTGTCGAAAAAAAATAAATTGATTTAAATAAATATTTTTTCTAATATATCAGTACGATAACTTAAGAATTCTGTTAATCCTTTTTTATAAGTAACAAATTTGTGTAATTTTTATATTCACTACAGGTGACAAGGGTATATACATATAAATTCCGTTTGTTATTTCTACAGTATTTATTTGTGACTCTATGAATTATATTTGTTCTACATTATTTTAGATAGGGAAGTCAATTAAGCCATGTCTGTATTTCTGTTTAAGTCAACCATTCTCAGGCCCCTGAGTCTTACGAACACGATATTGATGTTAAACGATCAGAAATATCATCGGAATTCTTGCTATCAGTAAAATTGATAAATAAATTTTTGAGATATGTATAAGCAAAAAAAAATGACATCGTTACCAGTGAATGTGATTTTTAAATCACTGTTATTTCAAAGAGTGACTGTGATCACAGTTTGTTACTTTTCACAATTTGTTACTTTTCACTTCTTGTTATTTTTAACTCCCGTTAAATGAGAAGAATGTTATTAAAACAGTGATTGTGTCACTGTTAATTAAATTTTAGTTCTTTTTTCACGCATAAAAGAACTTCGCATTGTTTTACTAATTAAAACGAAAAAAAAATTTTTTTTTTAAGCATGATCTATAGGATCATTTAAAGTTGTTAGAGAATAATAATAATTTTAAAAGTTAAAATAAAGTAAAAACCAAAGCTTTGATGTACATAGTAGTTCTTTTTATTTTATTTTTTTTTTAATAACAAAAACAACTAAACAATTTATGTTGACAAAGAAGTCAAACTTAAACAAAACAAAAAATGTAATTCAATAGTAAACAAAGAAAAACAAAGTTAACAACTATCAATGGGTTCAAAAAAATTTCATATTTTACTTGTTTTCTTTTTATTTCATTTAGAAGCCATGACTTACAAGTTTTAAATACGTATGCATTAATGTTATATTTACACATACTAGTGTTTTTCTTGAACTTGAAAGCACTTTTACAACATCAACAGGAACACCAATCAATTTCATCTACATATTTTTATGTGTTTAACCAAACTATCATGTTTGTTTGTTTATATTTTTGTTGTAACATTGCGAACACCTCTCTGGTAAAGTTTTTGTCTGCACTTACACATACATACATGTTTAAAAACACTGGAATTACTTACCTACAAAAACAAATATTTATAATATAAAAAAGAAAAAAAGAAATAGCATTATTATTTGTTGGCTGTTATAAACTGCGAAAAAAAGAGACAGTAAAACTGCAAAAGTATGAAAACGTTCCTTCACAAAATCAAAATAAATTGGAAGTAACAACATCGCAGGTAACAATTGCTTAGCATTTTTATTCACTGTTGTTACAAGTGATTTTTCAGTCACAGTGGATTCTCAATGACAAGTACATGGTAAATGTCTACAGCAAAGAACAATGTCTAGGGTTTAATTGGTCAGTAGTACTGGTGACAAAGTCAATAGTGATTCAGTACTGTTTCTCTATCGACATTTTCTGCAGGGTTGTTATCATTTTCTATAAGTATCGTTAACTTGGGCGTATGAGTGCTGATATTTGTAAACAAATTAATTATTATCAATTATACGTAAGAGTGTTTTTTTCTTTCGTTTTAGTTATGCCAAAACAGTCAATATACATATGTATAAAAAAAATATGTAAAGGCTTTATTCGCAGACAATTTCTAAAGTTATTAATGGTTTTTAAAAGAAAACTATTTTCATACTAATTTTGTTCAATAAATTTATTCAATTTTAAAGATTTGTATTCTTTGTATACATACATACATAAATACATACAAACATGCAAACATACAGCGGGGAGCAGAGGTGAGTACATGTATGTATAACGTGTACTTTTAAGTGTGTACAAATAATATCAAATTTTTGTTCAGTTTTATTTATTTTTATATATTTAAAGTAACTTTTCTGTATTTAATAACTTATCAAAAATTAAAAAATTCACTGCGAAAATAAAATTGATCTGATACATCCCATATGCACTCACTTTTGCTTCAATTGAATTAATGTTTAATTTAATATTTGGTCTAAAAGTTTTTATTTTTTAAACAATATTTACGCGTTTAGAAATATTTTCTACAAAACTTGTGTATTATTTTATTAGGAATTTGCTGCCACTCCAGGTGCACAAGGTCCCAAAACTCCTTTGGATTAGATGAAGTTGTTCGATATTTTCCTAACCTTCAGTTTACGATTGACCACAAATTTTCAATCAGAATGGGTTCAGGACTTTGCGCTGGCCATTGCATTATTTGAAAATTCTACTCACCTAACTATTCCTTTACAATTTATGAGGTATGCTTAGGGTCGCTATCCTGTTAAATATGACTTCATTCTCAGAGTTGGCGCTCATGTCCACAAAATTGGGTGGAGAGGTCGGCAGAATATTCGTTTTTTGCAATGGGTCAACCAATACTCCACCAATTAAAGCATCCCCATACCATTATGTTGCCTCCTCAATGCTTAACAGTTTGCTGAATGTGATGTCTTTGTATTGTTTCATTAGGTCGGCGCCAATGATATTGCTTTCCGTCAGTTTGATAACAGCGGACTTTGGATTCGTCTGACCAAATTACTTGTTTCTAGTCCTCAAAAGTACAATTTTTGTGATCTTTAGCAAACTTTAAACGTTTGAAACTGTACAAAAACATCATGTTAAACAGACTGTTAAACATTGAGGAGGCAACATAATGGTATGGGGATGCTTTAATTGGTGGATTGGCCCATTGCAAAAAATCGATAAAATATGAGGAAGAAGGATTACTTGAATAAAAAATAAATAAATAAAGAATACGTTTTAGTACTTTTTGTAATATCAAATGTAAAGGGATAAAAACAGGAATAAGCGGGAAAAAGTGTTAATTAGTAAAAAACTAATCCGATTTGAATAAAATGTACATAATAGAAAAAGGGGAAACTTTGAGTTACCAGTTTCGAGTAGCGCAGCAGACTGGATCCATGCTAGTTTAACATAATTTTTTTAATAAAAAAAAAATTATAAAATATAATCTGTTAATAACGAATCAATCGAAATGGTTTGACTTTGTTTTATGCTTTTCAATATTAAATCAATAAATTATTACCCAAAAACATTTAATACTTCATTATTCAACACCTAAATTAACGCTCACTTTGTGTTTAAATGAGTGTGTGTGTATGCGTATGTTTGTTCATATAAGTATATATATATTTTTTATATTTTCCTTTTTTTTCTTTATCCTTTTAGGATGCCGCAATTTGTGTTAAATTCCATGTGGAACGTGAAAGAAATCCTGAAAAGTTTAATAGTCGAATGAGAAATAAACTTTGGTATTTTGAATATGCAACATCGGAAACATTTACCGCATCTTGCAAAAATCTACACGAACACATTGAAATTATTGTAAGTATAAAAACGTATCATTGTTTTTATGTACATACATACATATGTATGTATGTACACAAAAAGTATTCCATACCAACTGCCCCGCTACATGAAAAAGTATGTAGGATCAATGTCATATTTAAAATAACAGTACAAGACCTTGTTATCTCATTGATGCACATGTAAGCTATTTTGCAAAAAATAAATAAAATTAAAAAGACTGGCCTGTTGGTAGTTAATAGAGTTTTGCATTTTAAACTAGTTCTAACAGTTTGGAAAATGAAATTTTTTTAATTAAAATTGTCTAGTCAAAACTTTCTTCTTCATTCGTTTTATTTTAACAACAAATATCTTATAGGACAACAGATATTGTAAGTATGACTTTGATCTCAAATA
>NDXZ01049862.1:9609-20217 GCA_003055125.1 Paykullia maculata
TTTTTTTTTTGCCCATTTATTTTTACTATTTTTCATAGTATATGTTTAAGCATTTGTTAACACACTTTTGAATTTTATATTGAATTGAATCTATTTGAATCTACATACATACATATGTGTATATGTATGTATGCACAAAAATCTCAATGCCTTAAAACATTTTATACATTTTGTTTGTAGGTATACATATGTATGTTCGTATTGTATATTTTGTAAAATCATAATCTTAATACTTTGTCTTAATATACTTACATATCGTCGCCTTAAAGTGTAAACCTGCCAACTCACTTCAAAAAAATTTTACAGGAAAGACAAAAAACTTTCTATATTTTGTATTTCTAGCTTAAAATGCTAACAAAAATTTACCATTTTTCAACACTTAGAGTCCTAAATTAAAATAAATGTTTTATTTTAGTCGATGCGGCGTCTTTTCCTCTATCGAGAGGTATGAAAATGTCATATAATATAAATAATGGATTTAGCAGGTTTACACTCTAAGCCAACGATATACCATTTAGTTTTAACATTTTTTTTTAACGCAAATACCAAAGTATTCAAACTCATCATTATTTATTTTAACGTATGCTCTATAGTTTAAATAAATATCGAAATATTAGTTACTAAATAAATACATATATTTTTGTGTTAAATATAATATAAAAAAAAAATAATGATAATTTAGAAATTGTCAAATATGTCTTACGTTAATAAATGTTAAAAATTAAACAACCAAATTTCATTTGTTTTAATTTTACTCACATTTAATTCGGGTGAGTTTACATATACATATGTGTGTGTGTATATGTACAGGGTGTCGCAAAAATAATGTGATTTGCTACCATTTAGCTAAAAATAAACAAATGAACTCGGTTTTCGAAAAAAAAAAATTAAATCGAATCAGTAGATTGGTCTAACTTATTCTCTATATGTCTGCAATATACAAACATGTATGTAGATGATAAACTTAATGACATTTTACTTTCGCGCGACTTAGAAACGACACATCGTTTGGAAGCAGGGTTCGTTCGTAGATTTGTTGCGAGTCCAATTCTCAAACTAAAAATTCTCATCGCCAAAAATCTCAGAAATTCTTTTTAATCTGTCACTTCTTTTCCCCCAAAGCAATTGAAACACATTTTTTCAAATAAATGTTGTTTTTCTTTATTTAAATAAATGCAGGTTTTCTTAAAAAATTTTGCTTACACTTTTTAACCGAAAAAAATATTTATAATATTTAATTGTGTTTTAATGAAATTTTGTTGGTTTTTAAGTTTTAGTTTTAATGACAATATTTTTATACAGGGGGGGTTTTCTTTAAGGCATTAAAAACAGCATAGAGATGTTAAAGAAATCAAAACCATCCATGTCAGAAATGAATTTTGTATAACAAAACAAATAAAACGATTACAAAAACAATAACAGGTTTTTTTTATAAATAAATTTAATTTGTAAATTTAAACTTAAAACATATTTTTTCCATTCTTAAACATATATTTTTTTTATTGTTGTTGTATAACAATTAACCATAGATCAGAACTGGGGAGTTGGAAAGAGAGAGAAAGAAAAAAAAAAGGCAGGGCTGGTGGAAATGTCTAAAAAATAATAAAACTTTTACAAACGAAGACCAGGATTACGTGAGCGTACAAAGTTCAAAAGTTCATCGGAATCTTCGCACACGAATGGTTTGAGATGATGACAGGCTACATCATGCCATTTAACACCATCATTATAAAAGTTGTTTAGAATGGAGAGGCATGACTCATCATTACCCTGAGCCGCTTCACGATTATCAGGTTGAGGTTGATTGTAACCACCAGTTTGAGACCAATCGCCAGTATTGCGCTGAGAGGTGGGACCAATTTTAGCACCGGAACCGGACCAGAACCAACCGTTCTCATTGGGGGGTTGTAAATCAGGACGATCACAGCCAGCAAAATTACACTTGCGACCAGATGTCCAGATGTAACGAACATTGCCGCGTGCAATTCGTTGCTTAACAAACTCGTTTTCTTGAGGAGTTTCCATTGACACGGCATCCATACAATGACGACGACAAATGTTGCGGGCATCCAACCAATCGACTTCTAAGCTGCGGGTTGGAGCGTGTTCCCAACTAAAGAAATATGAATGAGAAACACCACGAGCATCACGGTAGGAGGCGTGGCGTACACCTGGATGTTGATTAAAAAAAAAATTAAAAGTTATAACAATAATAATGTTAATTATTGATTTACTTTTGAATTATCTAAAACTAAAAGAAACATATATGAACAGTTGGCTGAATCTTAAAATATGAAAACTAAAATTATTCGACCTAAATTATTGGACATATGAAAGTAAAATGTTTAAATATATTTAACAATTTTTATAAAGGTTTGGATTATTTTCGGGAGTAGGTTACATATGAGCTACAACAATCAATGGACTGACCACCGGTAGGCACATTTTCAGTAACGTTGGACTTGTTATGATGGTATCATAGATCGATTACAGCCAAATTTAATAGGGTGCGTTATGTTAAAAATATTTCATTGAATTATTTAATTTAAGAAATGATTCTAAAACAATAAATATACTTTGAAGTAGGAGTGGGATTTTTTAGCTTTAAAATTTTTGCAAAAATACATAAAAAGTCACATTTGAAAATAGGAAAAAAAATTAAAAAATCTAGATTCAACTTACGATTGGAACAACTTCTGGGATCAGGTAACGCTAAACGCCTTTGAGCCAAAGTGACGGTGGCACCCAAGGCCAATAACAACATGGTACGTAGCACCGACATTTTTTGGTTTAAATTTTGTTTTTTTTTCCTAAAAAAATAAACTGAAAACATGCGCAAATTAGTCAAATGTAACACAAACATTTTCTCGTTAAAAGTTTAAAAATAAAATCATTTTTTTTTTAAATTTCGCAATACACCTTTAAATTACAAAATACAGGCCCTTTTTTCTAATAAGAGGTGAAGTTTGCTTTTGTTGTTGTTGTTGGGACGGTCGTTGGTCTTATTTGTTATCAAATAATGTTGTATTAATCAGATGAGCAGACGCACCCAATGATGTCGATACGCTTGACTAATCAAAAAACTATTGCTGGAAAATGTGTTACAGTTTCTTTATTATTTGTCATCAAGTTTTGGGGAACATTTTTTCAAATATTACAAAAACAATTGTATTTTTGTTTTTGAAAAAAATTAAACTAAATTAATTCTAACGTATTCAATGATTGGAAAATTTTATATGTATGTATTACGGATAGTACATACATGTATGTATGTGTACGTTTATACAAATGTATGTATGTATGTTCATACATATTATTAGTTTAAATTATATGTTTTATTTCACTAAACGACTTTTATTACCTTCATTAGATTAATTTGGCTAAAATTGTTTTTTTTTGCATTCAATACAAAATTTAATAAAAAATCTTAATCAATTTTTTCTTTTTTTTACATATCGAAAGTGTTGTGGGATTTCCATTAACTTGTAAACAAATCGTCATTAACGTGAGAAAATTTAATAAATTTAATTTTAATTGTAAATGTATTCAATTTTAATTAATAGTTCCTATTTCAAAAGTATCTAAAAAAAAAGAAGGGAATATGTCATTCTATTGTTGTTTAGCAACATTGTTGTCAAACTAATTTCGATAAAATGGAGTCCAATAAATTCATGAAACATCAATATTTTTACGATGTTTTATTGAACAATTTTCTTAAACCTAAAAAACAAAGTAACAAAACACTTTCAAATATAGAAAGGAAACTGCATAAACTATTAATAAAAAAAGCAGTTTTTTAATTAACGCGGTTTTAGCATTTTTTTTCTTATAAACCCAAACGTTAACCCAAAAATGTCGAACATTTAATGACATTAATTGTTTAGAGAGTTCCTCAAGTGTCATGAATTATAATGTTAGACATCATCTTTGTTTCTTTTTCTATTACTTATTATTAGTTTCATTTTGTATTTTTTTTTAAATCCGCTTGAGAAAATTGCATTAATAACTTGCAACACATTAAACGGACAAAAAAAACTCACAAATCTAAACTTTATTATTACTATTG
The DNA here is from genome assembly GCA_003055125.1 of Paykullia maculata. NCBI lineage: Eukaryota > Metazoa > Arthropoda > Insecta > Diptera > Rhinophoridae > Paykullia > Paykullia maculata. The sequence continues at coordinate 13,676 of NDXZ01049862.1, forward strand.
TGTGTGAGACAACAAAAAGAAATCTAGCAGATATCATATTAATGCAACAACGACAATCATTTAGTCTGTTAGACATTCGTTTTTTGTTCATTTAAATGGCCATGAATGTCGTGTTAAAACAAAAACAATTCAAATATTAAAGAAGAAGATTACTAAACTGACTGCTAAGTCATGATGTCTCCTCGCATGCCACAAGCAGTTTATGTTTCTTAAAATCCAAAGAAAAATACTAAACAACCGATAGATTTTCAAGATAAATATACAAGAAGAACACACTTGCCAACTTGCAAGTGTTTGTCTGTAAACAGTGGCAGTGGTAGTGGCACCAGTAGCTTAAATAGGCGAAACTTTTCAATGTTTGAAAGACTTATTTTAAGATTTACAGACCAAGTGGTTTTGCCACCTTTTTACGAAAACCCACATTTGTCATGCATTTCGTTAATTTGCTAAAAGCAGTAATTTGTTTTTATTTTTTATTTTTAATTGCATAAAATAGTTAAGTAAATAGCACTAAGCTACTGTTATGTGTTCTTTTCTGAGTTTTGTTTTATAATTTTAGGTTACAACCAGCGTTCGGTATGGTAATAAATTTAAAAAATTAACACTTAAAAAAAAGGAGATAAACTAAAGTGAAATGAAAAATAACATTAAATATGTTCAAGAATAAAACAAATTGTTTTTGCATTAGCAGTTTCAAAGTGCATTAATGTTTTGACATTAGAAAAGTGTCAGCTGATGATAAGCTGATCTAAAGGGGGTTTGTTTTGTCCAACAAATTTTGACTACAAATACACCATTTGAATGGTGTTATCCTATAGATGTACTTCTTCTGTTCTTTATATTTTGTTAAGTTTACTATTTTAGATGTTATAAGCATTTAAAACTTTTACTATCACATACATGTATGTTTGCAACAAAGATCTTAATATAAAACAACCCAATTTATATTTGTTGAATTTGGTTTTGTAAAAATAAATTTAAAAAACATAAATCGCTTTTTGACTAAAAATATAAAAAAAATGTATCCAGTCGATAGAATGGTTTAACTTTACAAACGAACTCTGTAGGCAACTTATGATGCTACTTAAAACAAGTCTAAAACTTTATCTTTATCCTCTACTATACAAATGTTAATTTAAAGTGTCAGGGAAAATCTTATAACAAATTAATTAAAATTCATAAAACCAATGCAGAAAAAAGTTTTTAGCAACTTAAGTGCAGACATAAGAAATATGTTTAAAAAAAAAACAAGTATTTTTTCTGCAAAATATTTTTCTTTTTGTAGACCTCTTACTTACCAGTTAACCAGGCAACAACAGTTTCAAAAGCTAAAGAAGAGAATGGCTTATACAAGTTAAAACCACAATAAAACAAGTCTTTTAATACGAGAAATTATTGTTGAATTTTTTTTTTCATTTTGCAGATGTACAATTTGAAAAAGTATTGAGAAAGATAAAAATGTTGCAGTACAAACTTTATTTCTTTAAGCAAATTACCCCACGTTAATTATGCAATAAAATACTTAAATTTGTAATTTTTTTTTGTATCTATTAAAATGGAAACGTTATTGAAGAATATGTTTCCTTAAAGATAAATTATGAAAATTGTTAAAACCTACATACACATACATACATATGTTAATAGATTTATTTTGTTTTGCCACAAGCTGTAACTATTTATGAAAATTATTTTTTAATTAAATAAAATTTTGAATTATGCTTCTGTGAGTAATACTTAATTTGTTTAAATTATATTTTTTTATGTAATTTCTATCTTATTCCTAAAAAACATAATTTGCGTAACTAATAAGTCTTGCGATTAAATGCTTCTAACGACATATAATATATTTTGTGGTTGTTTAATTTTAAGGAAATAATAAATTTGTTTTATTATACTCGACAGAATAAAAAATACTTTTGAATTTCAAAAAATTATAAAAGTTTCTTTAAAGTTACCCTTGACTGTAAAAGTAAGTAAAAAGTAACAAGAATTAAAAAAAAATGCTCACAAAATGAAAAGAAATGGGAATAATGTTAATTTATTATTATTTTTTATATGTTTCCTGATTGATTTTTTTCTCTAAAGGATAAGTTTTGTTTACTTTATACATACTTCGAAGTAACCAAGAAATTCACAATCAACTGTTTTTACTTTAAACATCGCAGTTGCCTTAAAACAGCGTCGCATTTGTAATTTTTAGATGCTGTTTTACGGCCCAAAAGCCCTATAAAGTTATAAATTGTAGTCAGAAAAGTCACAAAGATCATGTGCAATTCTTTATAGCTCTCATATATATTAAAGAAACAACTAAATTGTTTTGTGGCTTTTTTTACAATAATAATAAATAATTTACAAATGGTTTGAAAACCCAAGTTTTGGTTTTTATTTAATAAGTAGGTATAAAGAAACTGGGTAAAACTGTTAATAAATATCGTAAATTTAAACAAAAAACATCAAACTTCAAAATGTTTACAAAACCAATTTGAAAAGAAAAAAAAACTTTAAATTTTTAAATATTTTACAACACCCAAACAGTTGTGACAAACATTTCAAATATTAAGATAAATCTTTAATTTTATTGTACATAATATACATTTGTTTATGTACTTATGTAAAAGAGAAAAAAATAAAACGACTTTAACAATATTACGTGAAATCATGCAGAGTAAACCATAAACATTACAATTGCATCAATACCACAAAGTTCCAATTGCCCTTAACAAATAATACCATGACCTTAGACAAACTTTTGGATAACATAAAGTCTTTAGACAAATGGTTTGTTGTACTCATAATCAAAGCTTCGACGTGAGCGGGAATCTTCGATACATAAATTCATATTGCAATTGTGTCATTATTTTTTATGTTTTTATTTGATAAACGATAGTGTAAGTATTAGTTAAAGACCCAAAACTATTTGTTATAGCGAAAGTTGATTTTTTGTTGCTACTGTTGTTATTATTGTTGTGTTCATTGGTAGTAAATAATAAGAAGGTACATAAGTATGTAAGTAAGTATTTCTTGTGTTGCAATTGTCGTTGCCTTCCGCATAGTGAATTTTGTAGTTGAGACATGCTACGAGTATTTGTAGTATTACAAACTATAAAGAAGATATACACAATTAACTGGCAAAGCATAAACATTTTGTTAACAAAAAAATTATCCAACAAACCCTCATTTATTGCACCGGTGTGTGTGTATCTCTTTACAAGGTTTCATTTATTGTTTAAACAATATTAATAATAATAAATAGTTGTTAGTTTTTCTTTAGCAACATATGGGAAGTTTTTTGTAATGAATTAAATGCTTTAAAAAATATACAAAAGCACTAATGTGTTTAATTGAAGTTGTAAGTACAGTACCATGCAATTAAATAGCCTTAAACTTTTTTGTCTAACAATTTAATGATTATTAAGATTTAAGCCGAATTTTCTTTCTTAGAATTAATTTAAATTCCTTTGATAAGAGATATTCCTTTACTTATGTATCATAATTCACCATAACAAGTATAGAATGTATCTACTAAGAGCTGCAAGAAAATATTTGCTTCGTAAGATTTGCTCGTAAAAAAAGAGTGGCGTCATAAAATATAAAAGTGTTTGTGGTGAAAAGTGAAAAATACAAAATAAATCAAATTTAAAAAAGGTAAAACTAAAACCATTTTAATAAGGAAATATAAGGAAAATTATTTCGTTGTGATAGGTTAGATTAAATTCATTAAATTGCAAAATTATAGCTTAAGGTAAACTACTTTGGGACATTGCAGATCGTCATCTAAATTTAATTTATTCCTTTTTATACATATGTATTTTTTTATTTTTTATTTCAAATGTTAAATATTTATTATTAAGATTCCTTTTAAAGACAATAAAATACTGCTTTAAAATTTTAAAATACATACATACATTCATACGTACATAAATATTATTAATAGAAAGAAATGACTTTTACATGCAAATCACTTAAGCAAATACATATTAATAAATGTAAAATACATGTTACATGTTAGATTAAAGTTTAATAATTTTATTCATTTTTATTGTATTTAGTAGTAGTGTTTGATTATTTGATATGATCTAGTTTATTATATATTTAAATATTTGCATTAATTGTTGCTAGACATTACATACATATTTACTTTTTAACAACGTTTTTTTCATATAATTTTTTTTTTTTTGGTTGGCCAACAACAAAATATTTGGATTTGAACAAATTTATTACAAAATTACATTAATAGTGATTGATTGCCCGTTGTAACTGACACGTAATACGAGAACGAATTTTGTTGCATTTTCTTTATTTTGTTACAGACATTTTATTTGTAGCTTATTTTGTATGTTCATACATACATACATATAGACAACTACTTAACAATTTTTTTTTATTTTCAATGGATTTTATAAACAACATAAGAGTTGTTATTGAAAATATTAATAATATTTCCTAAAAATAACAAGCATTTACTTATATAAATTATACTAAATATTATTTTTTATACGGATTTAAGCTCAAACTTTATTATTTTTAGTTAGAATTGAAAATAAATGTAAAATGTTTAAAATGCCTTAATCTTTCTGAATGGAAAAATTAAACTAACGAGAATTTAATATAAAAATCTATGGGTCTATGTTTTCGTTTAAATAATCGAAATCAAAGTATTTAACAAATATATATTAATTAGTGTTTAAGTAATTAAGCAAAGAAAAGGGTATTCGAAGAAATTTTCATCGGAAAATCATTAAAATAAAAATAAAAAGGAATTATTTTAATCATATTAAAAAAAAATGTAAATATTTATTTATGAAATATTTTTGATATTATTTTATTTTGATTTACAGAAACTTGCATATTTTCAAAGAAAAATTGTTAACAAACGGTTTTTTATGTTAATTGTTAAGTAAGTTTAGCAGACTTTACCTTCTTTTATTTTTATTTTTTTTTTTTTTGGGACGAAATTATTTCGATAAATTTCCTTCTTATTAAAAGTTATAATTTTTAAAAAAAATCTATCAAAAATATGATTAAATCATTGTTTATTGCTTTAATTTTTAGTCACATAACGTTGATTATTTGACGACTTGATAAATTATTGAAATATCAAACTTATTTTAATTTTCAACCATCCTCACATGATCTATCAGAATAAACACATGCAACACAAACAGGATTGATCAATAACAAAAAAGAATAAGAACAAAAATTAAAACTAAAAATATAAAAAACAAACTTCATTTGTTGTGTTTAATGCAAAACTTTTTATTCATAGGTTTTTTGAAAAAAGAAAATGGAAAAATGATTGAACCGAAACTAAGATTATATCTTAGTAATGCACTTGGTTACATAAGTACTGTTAGATATATGGAACAAGTATATTAGCATTTGACAAACAACAATGAGGCATTTGGGATATATTTTTTTTAAATAAAATTGGTTTAACTATTGCAGTTTAAAAAACATTGTTATTTTGCCATTTAAAATCATTTTTATATTTTTTAATTTATTGTTGAATTGGTATTAACTATTTTTTCATTATTTTTTTAGTTTAGATTATATATATATATATTTAAAATATGTCTTTTTCACATAAACATTATTTTAAATATATAAGAAATACAAATACATAAGAAAAAACCTTAAATGGCATATTTTGAAATATATAAACCGGAAACATTTATTTCAAAGCGGATATTAAAACAATATTTAATTATTTGCCAAACAAGTAACCAAATACCATAAAGACATATTAAGAATGTTTATAAACAGAAATAAAAACATGTAAAGAAATTAAATTAAATAAAAACCAAGAGACAAACAAACACGCATTAAAAGGAGCTTTATAATCTAACCCACTTTTATTTAGAAAAAATAAAAAAAAACACACAAAAGCGACAAACAGAATGACGTCTAGAGAAACGTTTGTATGACCAAGCAAGCATTAAATGATTCACAGACAAGGTACAAAAACACACATGTTCCAATAGACATAAAAGGTGCGTTACTTTTACTTAAATCATCATTTAAAGCTGAAACCAACCAACAAATCATTGTGACCATTTTGGATTGTCGTTGTCGTCATTGTTTTAAGGTACAAACATAAATCGTAAATTTTATATAAATGATTGTTAGCTGTTGGGCTGACTGTGTATTTCTTTGTTGCATTTGGACTAGACTAAGGTGTAGAAATAAATCAATAATTTTCTTTTCTAAGTAAACATGAAAAACAAGACCATCAACAACCACAACTCTATTTGTCATTATAAAATTCAGACGTAGACATCACAGTATGTAGAAGAAGAAGAAAAAAAGTTATTTCTTTACAGAGTCTTTGCAGAATTATTGGAAAATAAACGCAAACGAGAAGTTTGTAAGTGAAAACTTTTCCTTTTAAATAAAAATACATACAAATACTAAACAAGCGCATCTTTTAAACTAAAAATCACAAAAAAAAATCGAAAAAGATTGAAAAGAAACTTGATAAATGAATAAACGTGAAGTTTTTAGTCTGTCATCTTTTGTAACAAAAAAAAAAAAAAAAAAAAAAA
>NDXZ01049862.1:24717-53844 GCA_003055125.1 Paykullia maculata
TTTTTTTTATTAATAAATTTTACGCAAATTATACCTGAAAATGCAACAGACGTTGATAAACTTTTTGTAAAATATATGTCGTTATTATGTATAACTATAATAATAAATAAATAAAATACAAGTGCATACCTTTTAATAAGTTAGTTAAGGTAATATTTAAAAATTGTATTCAACATTTTGTTAACAAATTTTTGTTTTGAACTCTATTAAATGCAGTTCTTGAAGTCAACAAAATGGCATGAATGGTGCTTGAAAATCAACAATTTTAAATAATCAACATCTAATGGAAATACATAGTGTAAAAATAAAATCAATCATAGTATACATACGTACTTACATACATACATATATATAGATCTTAATTAAGCAAACAATAATTTAGAATTTAAAAACTATCTTTAGGCATCTTACCAAATACTCTATTAATCTAATAATTCAATTTAATCCATAATACATTAAAACACAACAACAACAACAGCAATCTATATATGTATGTATATTCTTAAGTCGAACACCAACACAAATAACATATATTTTAAAAGCACTTCCTTTATGTAGAATGTTTTCCAAACAATTTCACATTTTTTTGTTTAATAGTAGTATTTTCAGTAAGTTTTTTCCATTAAATATTTACTAACTTGTAGCAAAGAGTTTAATTTAATTTAATTTAATTTATTCATAACACTTACACTTGCTTTAATGCGTTATCGCTTTTAGTTTTTAGTTTTCTTCCAAACACAAGTGAAAATAAAACTTAACTTGATGTTTTGTTATTTTAATATTTTTTTTATTTTTTTGACTCTTGACAATCCGTACGCAACGATATACTTTTACCAACTGATCGTTGAGACTATCTTACCATGGTTTATAATAGCTTGTCCCCATAAAAAAAACACAACTGTAAAAAATACAAAAACAACAAACAAAAGCAAAAACAACAAAAACAACGTCATATAAAGCAAACATACACAAACATACCAACATAACGAATGTATTCACAATTTTTGCCATTACACTAAACTACTCCAAAGTATTGAATCTCATCAACATCAACAACATACTAACAGTGGGACGAAATGATTAAAAAAGGCGCTAAATAAGCGCAAGAGATAACAGTGGATACCTTATTATGTATTACGATAGAAGCGAAAGTTCTGTTAAATATTTTGTCATTCATAAATACAATTTTAGAAGAAGAAAAACTGATGTTGCAGGTATAGATAGACTCGCTATTTTTCTAACCTAAACAATAATAAATCATTTTTAAAGCAGGACAATATTATGAGCCAAAGAATTTTTCAATTAAAACTGTATTTGAAAATTCGTCAGCGACTTGGCTCCGGCTAATGGCCGATCGCCTTTGATCTTTTACTAGATGTACAGGCTTGTGATAATAACGGAACCTATAACAAGTCAAATAGTAGACTGTAGCTTATTTTACGGATTCAGATACAAATTGACTTGCAACAATTAAAAAAAAATTATTCAGATTTTTTGTACAAGTTTTTCCAAACCTTTAAGCTTGTGTTCAGATCCATTTTTCAGCTAAAACATAAATTGAAGACTCTTAAAAAGAGAAGGTACTTGAGTCTTAAAACTTAAGCTGCTTAAGAAAAAAAATATGGAAAATTCAAGTCAGTCTATGCAACAGAATCAAGTGAAATATTGTTTACCAGTGTAAATTATGTAAAATATTTCTAAATGAAAAAACTTAATAATACATTCGGCCACAGAAAATTTAAAGCAGAACATACTTAATATCAAGAATATGTATGTATGTGTTTATGTATTAAAACTATGTTGCAATTTTCTTCGACTTTACAGCCACTGTTTAGACATTCATCAGTCAGTATCTACAGCAGATACATTAAATACTGCAAACAAATTGTGCTGCTTGTTTGTTGTTGTTTTTTCTTTGTTGCTACTATCAGCCATTAGCAACAAAAACAAAAATAATAAAGAAGCAATAATGTTGATTGGGTTGGCTTAAACTTTGCTACACACGTACTTTATATGTGAATCGTTTGAACGTCGTCTAGTAGAAAAAAAGTTGCTAGAGATTCAGTTAACTTGACTGACTATATGTAGTTGAATTCTTCATTCCTCCCCATTAAAATTTAAACTCAACAAAAAGAGAAAAGAAAAACAAAACTAATACAATGCTTGAGAATTTTGAGCTTGAATTGAATTGTTGTAATTTTTGAATTTTTGTTGGTTGGTTAAATAAACAAACATATTAATTCGTATAGCTAAATGAATCACTTCTATTTTGTTATTTTTCTATTATTATTAGCATTCTTTTTTGTTTTTTTTGTTAGAAATAAAGTTTTGTTGCTGTTTTGCGTTTCCAAACATTTTTGTTTTGTATTTAAAATTTAAATACACTTCTTCTTTCATAACTCACAAATGACTAGTTGTAGTAGTAGTAGTAGCAGTGGTACAAACAAGTTAACAAATCTAAATTATCAGTATTGCCTTCATCATTAACATTAGCGACAGCCAGAATCATTACAGCTGGCTTAAATGCTAATTTCGTACATCAACAATGGTGGCACTGAACATCTGTATTTTAAAGCAAATTAAATTCTAATATTATTTAAAAAAAAAAAATAATACAAAAAAATGTCTAGAATTCTTTTAATTACTAGTAGTTCTTTGTAAAGTAAATGTATTAAAATAAGCAATTGCTGCTAAGTTAACTTTTCAGGATTTAGTGTTGCTGTAAAGCCTGGTATTCTGTTCTGTAGACTATGAAAAACGAATTAAATTTTTTTCTACTTTATTCGAAGCGTAAAATAAAAAAAATGGACTTTATTTTAGATACAAAAATTTCAACAACAGCTGATCAATTATTTTGTTTAAAAAACTTTGTAAAAATAGCAAAAAGTGTAAAATAAATAAAATAAAAACTAAATATTTCGTAATAATATTGGTAGGGTTTTGACCATCAGTAAATAATTGTTCTACATAATATTTACAAATGCGCTTTCATTGAAATATTTCAAAGCCGCTTCATAATGGTCGAAAAAAAAGAACTTTAGAGTTATCCTTGTATCCGTTTTAATGCAGGTTTAAATAATCATGTAAGCTTTATAGTATGTAAATTAAGTTAACTCAAGTTTATTACCATAACCAAAACCATTATTTAAAAACATACATATACCTACATACATGTCATTGACAAAAAGTATTTTTCTAATTTGTACTTTTGTTTTAACTTAATTATATTAGACAAACATTATTGAAAGTTTGCACAATAACCAGTGATTTGAGTGTTCTTGAAATATGTTCCTTTTTGTAATCAATCTACAATTGTTTAAACATTTTTTTAAGATAACCTTGAGCTTTGTGTAGTTTGAGTTACCAAAAAAATTTGCTACTACCAGTATACAGTACATTGTACTTTTTAATCTTCTTTTAATAATAAACATTTTAAAGTGATTTTTTTAAAATAAATAAAAATAGTAAAAATATAAAATAAATAAAAAAATAGAAATAAATTGTGGTTTACAAATTTCATAAAAGCAATAATTTTTAGTTGCTAATTTTTTTTTTTTTTTTTTGTGAATAGTTGAAATGATTTTTTTTTTTAATTTTTTGTAGAGTTATTTTTTATTCAAGTATTAACAATTTTTTAAAGAAAATTACTTATAAATATTTTCAATTTAACAAAAGGCGGTTAATGTTTAGATTGTTTTGTTTTTTTTTACTTTAACTCGGTGTACAACATTTCAAGCCGGCGGATTCTTATTAATTATTTTTGAACTTTATCGAATTCATTTCGTTATATTTAAAAGTTTATATTTTTAATTGGGATTTAACAATTTATATCCCCTCAATTTTTCTAAAGAAGCTAAATCTTTATCGACAACAACAGTTCTTACAACTTTCTAATGTAAAAATCTTGCTCTTATAAATATATAGTATGAAAGCCTCCTTAGTGAAACTTTAACAAGACTATCTCAGATTCATAAATATTTTTTTATTGATTTTTTTTATATCGAGCTTCAAGGCAGTTTGCAAAAATTAACTGGGTTATTAAATACCGATTACATATTTTGAAAAATATCTTCATCACTATTGAACCAAGAAATCATTTCATTACATAAAAATTTCTTCTCATTACATGTTTCATGGTTAAACATTCATTATAATTCCATTTCCTTTTTCTGCATTTTTTTCTTATTTTTTTGTTTCGTATTTATTATGTAAAAAATATATTTAAAACAAAACAAAGGTTTATTTTTTAAAGTAAATGTTAATGCTTGTAAAAAATAATGGAAATATAATTACAATATGAAAATAATTAATAATAATAAAGTATGTATATACAACAATATCATGCAATTTACTATTATTCATTTAGAAATAAAAATGGTATGTATATATGTACATACGTACATACGTATGTGTCTTAGTTTGGTTATAATGTAATTAAAAGAAATGCATAATGTCAACTAAATATTACCACAATTGCAAGTACAACACGCATCACCACCCGTCTTTTTCAAAAACCAACCAAAAGTTATAATTAAAACTTTCACAACTATTTATTTATTTTATTTTATTTTGAGTGAAGAAAAGTGCAATTGAAAATTGCTTGAAAAATGCTTAAACAATTTAAATTTAAAAATATTTAATAATAGCAGGTGTATTAACTAAGACTACAGGCCAAGGCGAATTTTTATTAGGTAACGTACACAACCCAATTTATTAGTTATGGATAAGAAAGCGCATCTAGACTCTGTTAGAACAAGATTAAGATAAAGATGTATGTATTCGCTGGTCCCTGATTTAAACCATAAATAATGCCATTTTAGTATGTATTTACTAAACAACAAATGTTGCTAAACATTGTTGCTGTTAAAACTTGATGTAACTTTTTTTAAAAGCATCTTTAAATAAAACCCCATAGGTACAATGATTTCTTCACGTAGTATAATATTTTGAGTGTTAAGCGATCGCTGTTAATTAATAATACAACTGACTTTTTGATAAATTAAATGAAGCCAACCAAAATGAATTTAAAGCCGTTAAAACATATTTATGTAACATATTTTTACAAAAAGAAAACAATAATCACTTTTTAATAAGCAAAATATGTAATATGCATTTCGGTTTGTACATATGTACAATATTAAAACAATTTTTTTGTTAAAATAATTTGCAACCAGGGTTTCAAATGGCCCCAAAAATAAAAGATTGTGATTTTGGGAAACACCAATAATTTTCTAGTCTTTTAGCTTAAGTGAAAAGTAACAATGTTTATAAAAAAAAGGAATACAACCAGAAAAATACAAACAAAAAATATCACATATGGACGGTATGAGGTTGACAGCACGTAAATAAAAATATTTTCTTGACGGAAGATAAATGATGGTAAACTTCATCAGCACAATGGGGAAATCGTTCGCCCCATTAGCTTATGTCAAGTTAAAATGATCGGTTGCTCGGGGTAAACTTTTGACCATTAATATTATTTTTGAAAAACAATAAATCAATAATATTTTGAAAAACAATAAATCAATAAGGAAATAGCTTTTCTAATTTTTTTAGATCACATTCCATTTCATTTAAAAAAACTGGCGTTAGTTTAGGTCTTTTGAAAGTATCGGAAAAACGGTTCGAAATTGATTTCAGCTATCAGTTTCATTCATTCGGTATAATATATTTATTAAACTTTATGCAAATTTGTATTTCATTTTTTTATTTGCACAAGTATCTTTAAAACATAATTATGCTTTTACAAAACTGCTTCTTCTAAGGTAATAAAAATTATTTTCATACGAGTATGTAGGTATGTATGTGTTTATTTGATGCAATTTTTATGTTTTTTATGTTATGTCGATTCAATATCAATTTAATTTTATTTAAAGGTATCTCTGTCTACGTTAGTTTAAAAAAATTTTTTTTTGGAAAACAAATGTTTATTATTATTTGTTTTGATAGTGAATGCATGAACACAGTATTAACATACATTTCTTTAAAAAATTTATAACTCTGTAGTTTTTAAAACCTTGATTTTTGCCACAAACTAATTAAAAATTCATTATATATTAAATTTCAGCTATAATAAAGATAAATAAAAAAATTTCCCAACAATTATTTCTTGGGAAGTCAAAATGAAAGTGTTTGATAAATTATCGTTTCAATAAAAAATTTGTACAAAAATCATATATATTTTTTTTAATATTTTACTACTCAGTTATGCAGTATACCAGTGGAATATAATTTACTGACTCAAAGAGATTATCTCAATAAAAAAATATGTTTAACAAGAATTTTCCCAAAGAATTTACGACTTGATTGGAGGTAGTGCAAAAAGTAGAAGCAAAATTATTTTCTTTCAATCTTGCCCTTTTGTGTTTTCGCTAGACTACAATTAGAAATGTAATTATCTTTAATATAAAGCACCTAAATCAGTAATTACCTTTAAAAAATACTGAAAAAGTAAAATAGCGCTGAATTTTCTATTACAGGTTTTTGGATCATAAGCTTGGAGTTTTTGTTGGTCTGCATTTTTTAACTAACATTATTATCTACATTTATTATATTATTAAAAACAATAAACGCACAACATTTGAATACGTTTACACTTGAACTGCAGTTTTTTAATTATTTTTTTCTAAAGTTTTTGTACTTTTTGTGTGCGTTTTTAAAGCAAAAATTTATAATAGAAAAAAACTTGACACTTGACTTCTATTTTTATTATTACATATTCAGTTCTTTTGTACATAAATATTTTCAGAAAAGGTCAAAAGTCATTTTAACACTTTAATTATTTTCTTCTGTTATCAATGACTTTTTACGAGTCAAAGTGTTGTTGTTACCTTTTGCAATTGTTTTACATTTTAAACATACTTTTCAAACTGATAAATGACTTTCGATGTCATGTGTTTGCATGTACATATTTCATTGTATTAAAATATTATTTTGTAAACTTTTGACCAAATCTGACAGTTTAAAAAAATTTGTTTTACCTTCCTGTTTTTGTACAAATTTTTAGTACCCTTTGAATGCTCTTCATGTCAATTTTGATTTTCTTTACATCAAGGTTAATAACCTTAAATATGCTCAAACCAAAAGTTTAAAAAAAAGTCGTTTAATTTAGTTTAGGAAAAATAAAAAACTTTTATTATTAAGATTTGTTAAGACTTAAGAAACAAACCTTTTAAAAATCGCCATCAAAGAATCAGATTTCTTTCTAAATCATGTTTGTTGTTCAAGTCTTTTAACGTCTCTTTCTCTCTCATAAATAATCAACAAGTGAGAGTAAACATCTCAAACACTTATAAACTAGGCCATTTTGCTTATAAAAGCAGCTAAATATTTTGTCGTTGATATACATAAGTAAGTATGTATTTATTTCAAACATAAACTCAACAATAAAAAAAAAATAAAATATTAAATTCTGTTTGTATGAAAATAAAAAATTGTTTGTAAATTCATTCGACTTAAACGGTAATCATTCGAAATAAATTAGAAGACATCAAAAACAAAATGTAGAATTAAAGCAAGCAATTTTTTAAGGTATTTAACTGTAATAACTTTTATTTAACTAAATTATTGAATAATGAATTATTAAATTAACATACACTTAAAATTATTAATCTGTTGTGAATTTTTAAAATTTAGCTCAAGGAAAGCCTTAAATTAATTAATAAAATTTATGAATTTTTGCAATTACTTTTGCCGAAGCCATCTTTACCTTTTAGTTATGTGTGTATACATTTACATATGTACATGTTTATCTTTTTTCTAATGTACACACGACCTTTTGGTTTAAGTTTCAGAATGTGTTTTCATTGAATGTCTATATATTTATGGTCATTAATAAAAATTAAACTAAACTATAAAATTTTTATATCTTGAAAAATGCTGTAATTACCCAGCAAAAACTGGGTAATGAATTGCTCTTACTCAATAACATACTTTTCAATGAGTATTAAATACCGTCTGCATTACTTAGAAGTATTTTTCTAATAACAAGATTATATTGCGAAACGTAATAATTTATTTGTCGGTATCTAAAAAGATATAAATGCTGCATACACTTAAACTGAAAAAAATGTTAGGAGCCACTAAAATTAACTATTATGACTCTCGTTTGAATTAACATACTTCAAGTATAAGTAATTATATTTTCGACGGATGTTCAAAAACTTAAACGACGGTTTTCAAACCGAGTCTGAAGGTTTTTTCTAAGTGTTTCTGTAAAACGTAACGTACAGAAGTAACAAACCTCAGTTTCTTTCTTAGGAAGCCGTATATAATACATTATTTATAAAAAGTTCTTTAGACCCATACAATCAATTGGATGTTTTACTTAATAAAAGCAAGAAGTTATTTAATATTTTTAAAGTAGTGACTTATTCAATTCGTTACTTGTAATTAAGAGGGCTGCTTTATTCATTATCATTCATTAACATTAATGACTTCACAAAATCCGTATTTGTAAGCAAGGGTGGTAATGACCTATTTAAGTCCCTTTTTATAAGTGGACATGGTAAATACTTGCCTCCAATGGCATCGCCGTGTTAAAGTTTTGATCAATGAAAAGAAATGCAAGTTTTTGCTGGGTACATTACATTTTTATATGAACGTAATGCAGCTGTAATGTAACAAATTTACTTTTCAACAGTCAAGTTCATTCGTGTATTTATGTGTGTGTGTGAGTGAATTTTTTTTTTTTTATTAAAACGATCATCTTCATTTTCAATGTCAACGCAGTTAGCTAAAGCAATACTAAATATTTTGACTTGAAAAATTTTTTTGTTCTAAACTTTTTAACTAATTTTAAACAACATTCTAAAAAGTTTTAATAATTGAAAATGTTTTAAAAATAATGATGTTGTGGTATGAATTTTGTTTATTCTACATGTGACATTGTATTTAATATACTAAATATGCGTTAACTATTATTGAAAAAGTACAAGGGGTTTGTTTTATATTAATTTTGCAATAAATGTTCCTTTAAAACAAAATCGAATACATATACATACATACATATATGTATGTGTGTAAAGTAATAGGTTCATACAAATTTTTTTTTAAAAATGTTGTGTTTTAAAAATGTTTTCAATGAATTGTAGAAGTTTTGAAATTTTTAAAAATGTTTGTTAAAAAGAGTTACGCTTTTAAGCAAATTTCCTTTTTAACAAAATTTCTGAATAAAATGTGCAAAACTAATGATTTATGGAATTTTTTCCATTAAATGTTTTTAATTTAAATTTTTTTCAAATAAATATTTGATTTAAAAAAAATAGTCTTTTGTTTAAAAAAATGGTTTAATAGAAATTTTTAGAACCGTTTTAAAAATTGAAAAAAAAAATGTTTAAAACCTTACACACTGTTATGTATGCATAAACAACAAATATTTTTACCAGCAAATAACACTTATTTCTACCACAATATGTGCGAAATTTCAGCATCGGTCTTGGGGTTTAAAAATTCATGTATATAAACCAAAGAAAAGAAGTGTCATAGATTTTTATCTATAAATTTTTCAAAATTCTAATACACATACATATGTATGTATGTCAAAATGATTTTGCTAAATTTCTTTCTCCTAGGCTCCTTTACTTAATCTCTATTGTGGTTTTTATTAACGGAGAGATGGATAGACATACATATATATATAAATAAATGCTTTATTATTATATATTTCTTCTTTTTTATTTTATGAAAATAAATTCTTCACTGTAAAATATATGACACATGGTAATCCAACAGAGAGCATGACTGACAAATAAAGAAAAAATATGAAAAAGCAATTGAAAAGAAAATAAAATTAATTCTATTTCAGCGGCATTTCCATTTACAGACGACATGTTAAATTTGTATAGAAATTAAAAGTCTTTAAACATTACACCACCGTAAGGGAAATGGTATTATGCATTTGTGTTAACGTTTGTATAATATGGTCGGACTTGACCGATTATAATTTTTTTAAACTACATATACATATGTTACAAACACGAGTATTTACTTTTTATGAATTAAAAATCAATTCTGTGAAATTTAAGGCAAATTTAATGAAACTGATTAAATACCGGCAAAATGCAGCAAAATAATTTAAATGTGTTTCTATAGAACATTAGTTAGCGACAATGTCAACGCAATAGCAACAAAAATAGTACTTTTCAATATCCTTTTATTAATAATATTTCTATTTGAAAGCATAGCTTTTAAGGAATGTTTTTTTAAATGAAAAAATACAAATGAAATACATTGAATTCCAAAAAAGCAATTATAAATGTTATAATTGATTAAACCTAATTATAAAGATGTTCCGAGTTTTTTCACAACTGATTACAGGTTTTACACGAACAAAGGGTCAGAAATCGCTTTATTCATTTTGATTCGAAATTGATTCAAGCACATAAGTATCGTAAAATTAAAAGTGGATATGGGACTGTCTTTTTTGCGGCATACACGTTGTGTAGGATATAAAAATAGTTTAACATTAATTTTGAAAACATAAAATTTTTTTTTACAAAATGAATTGGTTATTTAAAGTTATTCATTGGAAGAGCCACTTATGTATTAATCACATGTAAGAATATATTGCGCAAATAAGTACATACCTGCACTCATATGTACTTATTAAGTCACCAACAAACATATTCGAAATGTTTTGTTATTAAAGTTGTTTTAGTTCTGCTTAACAACTCTTTCAAACAGGACTCTAGTTTTAGTAAGTGAAAATATAAAAAGTTTACCATTAATCAAGATTAAAAAAATTAATATATCTTTTGAATTCTAAAAAAAAAAATCAAAATTCTTAATTGCCCAAAAATGTTTTCACAAATTGTTTCCAATAAAATCGAAAAATTTCGCAAAAGTTTTATATCAAATCAGGTATTTGAGGCTTTACAACCATTATTTTTCTTAACATTTCTTTACGGTTTAACGCCTTTTCGTGTGATTAAAAACAAAGATGGCGAAAGTAATGTCCAAATGTCATTTTTCGGATTCGTCAATATCGCTGTTTATATCCTGCTGTATGGCTGCTGTTATATTATTTCAATATTGCACGATGAAACTATGGTGGGATATTTTTTTCGTACGAAAATTTCAAATGTCGGCGATACAATGCAAATTTGTAATGGTCTCATAACAGGAGCGGTTATATACATTTCGGCGGTGACGCAAAGGCGCAAACTTCTAAGGGTCTGTCGTATTCTTTATGGTTTGGATGCGAATTTCGCTAATATAGGAATAAAAGTGAAATATTCGCGTATATATCGTTATTCCATAGTGATGATTATTTTTCAAACTCTTGTGATCGGTGTTTATTTTGTGGGTGTATTTCGTTTGTTGAACTCAATGAAAGTAACACCTTCGTTTAGTGTTTGTGTTACGTTCTTCTTGCAACATTCGGTGCTATCTATAGCCATATGTTTATTTTGTTTTGTGGCACGCAGCTTTGAGCGACGTTTGGTTATACTTAATAAGGTAAGTTGGAAATAAGCTGTTGATATTAACTTTATTTAAAAAATAAAAAAAACATGTGGGTCTGTTACGACTTCGTTTTTATTATATGCTATTTGTGTCTATTTGTTTAGTGGGTGAGTCCCAATTGGGCAATAAAATTAAAACAATTCAAATATTAAAACCTGTAGCTAATTTGTTAAAATATAATAAAAAAATGCGCAATATTTGTTAAACATTTCACTAGAATGCAATATACGGCAGCGCTGAATCTTAAAAACCCTTCACCAATTACACATTACAGTAGTAATGGATGTGTTTGGAAAAAACACTTTTTTTTTTGTTTTCTTAAGAAAATATGTTACAAAACTTCCACTTATTAATTTGTTATTGTAATGTGTTTAATTAACTCTAAGAAACCAATTTCATAATGGATATTTGCTTTTGTCTCAATAGCTTAGGTTCTATCTAAAACTATAACTGAAAATTATATATATATATATTACAAATATGCCCACAGTTATAAAGAGAATTATAAATTTTGATTTTTAACTTTTTCCTAAAAATGTTTTTTACTTTATATCTTTGACTTTGTAAAGTGATTTGACCAAGATTCTTTTAAAACAACTTTAAAAGTATCTCTTATAATGACATTAATGTTACAAAAAAAAAGAAGCTTGCCTAGAAGCCAGGTACTATCTAATTGTGCTTATTTGCCAAAATCCTGTTATTTCCAATTACATTATAACATTGATGTCGAAGCTAAGTCGGACATTATTTGAAAAATATTCGAAGTTTATATCAAATAATTAAACCAAAAAATTATAAAAAAGAACTATTCTGGTGAAATATTTTTATATGCATAATACTCGCAACTACAATAATTAAAGGATTTTAATTTATAAATTTAATAAAATTATTTTATGATTTACAAATTTAAAACTTTTTCTCTCTGCTGTCTTATTTTAACAAAAGCGATTAAATCGTTTTTTTTTTTAACGCGAACTTCATAACCCAACAGCAACTTTCGAAAAATAATTAATATTTCTTTTAAAGTCTTTTTAAAATCGAAAAATGTTTTTGGTCAAACACCGTATTATGCGTGTGTTTTCATTCTCTGCATACGTTACTGTAACGTACATATGTATATTATTTTGTTTGAATTACAGTTTTAGTTAATTATATTTTAATTAAACTCTGTTACAACAATGATAAATAGCAATTAGTGCTACACAAGTGCGAGTTGAGGTTCATACTCATTCATCTGCTTATTCGTTTTTGTATTAACTTATTTAACGAAACATTTTAATTGTGAATATTACTTAAGACAGAGTTTCTTAAATTTTTTTTTTAATATTTAAAATAAATATGCATAACAATGTAAAGCATGTACAACTTTAGAAAAGGAGCAAAAGTACAAGCACAAACAAAAACGTCTGTCATATTTTTTTATATACAATTTTATTTAAATTACAATTTTAATAAAAAAAAATAATTCTATACTAAGTTTGTAGTAAATAGAGTAAGCAGCTGATCATTAGCTGGTTCAATAAGTCTACCTCGTTTTCACAAGTTGAAATATTTTCAAAACTTTCATTCTTTTATTTTCTTTCAATGTGAGAATAAACTTTATATTTATCTTTTATTGTCGTTTTACTTATGGAATGTAAATGTATTTTTACCATCGTGTAAAAAAAAGTTAAGAATGACTGCTCTACATACACATTTACTAGCATATTGTATTATATTACTGAGTTTTTATTTCAGGAAATTGTTTGATAGCTTCAATGTTCCATTAGGGTGTTATTAAAATATTAACAACAACCACTTATAAAGTGAAACAAGGAATTGCAACAGGTTTAAGACTGTAAAACAAATATAAAGGAAGGACGCTACAGGACGTTACAGTTAAAAAAGGCAACAGCAACAATAACAAATAAAAGACCAAACTTTCTCATAACATGCAAATTCTATTTGAAAATATTTCTTTAGTTGCCGCTTTGACTTCAATTAGAATGGACGAGGAAAATAATACTGAAATATTACAACTGGACACTACCGTACGTAGTCGCATACGAAGGTGTTTTTCCGCCAAACGTTTGTATGAGTGTCTGCAACCGTTGCTCTTTCTCACCTTTTGGCACGGTCTAACGCCATTCTATATAAAAAGTAACGCCAAAGGTGTAAAATATTTAAAACACACAATTTTGGGCTACATCAATGTTTGTATCCACATAGTCGTCTATAGTGCCTGTTACATTTTCACCCTGATGAACGATTGTGAAACCGTGGCCGGGTATTTTTTTCGTTCGCGCATCACACATTTTGGTGATTTTTTGCAAATTCTAAGCGGTTTTATTGGTGTCACTGTGATTTATCTGACGGCCATTATTCCTAAGCATTATGTTAAAAGAAGCTTGGAAATCATGCAGGCAATGGACGATCAGCTGCAAGGTGTTGGCATTAAAATAATGTACAGCAAAGTGTTGCGCTTTAGTTACATTTATATTTTGTTTATGGTCTCGGTAAATTTGGGTTATACGATTTTTAGTTTTCAATTATTAAAATCGGCCAATGAGAGGCCAACAGCATCTTTGCATGTTACATTTGTCCTGCAACATACGGTGGTATTGTTTGCTTTGGCCATGTATTCGTGTTTTACGAAAATGATTGAAATGCGCTATAACATGATGCACAGGGTAAGTTGTATAGAGCAGATTATGTAAATACTATATATTTTCTAATATAAATATCATCATCATTTAAAAAATTTTTAAATATATGTTTAAAAATGCAACTGTTTCTGCTAAGAGTCCTTGTTTAACATTTAAAGTTAGCAGTCCTTATGAAAATAAACTATGTTTAATTCATTTAATTTTTATATTCTTTTATTCAAATATCCACTGTTTTAATTGCGTAGAAAAAATATTAAGTTAAAATATTTATGTAGAGAAATTTGATACTTTAATTGTTTTTGCTATTTTTGCGTCATCAAATGTTTTAATAAAGACAATTTCGTAATTAACATACATATGACTAACTAACCTCTTTCTTTTGTAAATATTTTTTTTTATTAAATTTTTTTACTAATTAGTATTTCTTCGATAAAATTTAACAGCCGTAACAAAAAATTAG
The DNA here is from genome assembly GCA_003055125.1 of Paykullia maculata. Lineage (NCBI taxonomy): Eukaryota > Metazoa > Arthropoda > Insecta > Diptera > Rhinophoridae > Paykullia > Paykullia maculata. Next base: position 39,286 of record NDXZ01049862.1, read on the forward strand.
AAACTATGTATACATCGCTAGCAAACCGATTAGGCTAAGCAGAGAATTTCTAGCTGCCAATAACAAGAGTTTGATTTTAAGTTAATATGAGTTTAGCAAAATGGATAAAAAAATACATTAAAATGGCACCTATGCTAACTCCATAATAAATTTTGGTTATAAATACGGTTGCAACTCTTTAACAAATAAAATATAAGTATAATAAAGTTTAGATGAAGCAAATAGAAAATTGAAAATATATAATATCGAAAATTTCATAACCTATAAATTTATATGTGGAATAAACAATTTTCAAAGCTGTCAACAACCTAAAAGTGTTTGTAAGTAAAAAAAAAGAAAATCAAAATCTAAGATTTTGTTTTATATTATTTAATGTGTATTTTAAGCGAATCTTAAAAAAGAATATAAAAAATAATACGAGTAATAACTGATTTTGTATTTTTTTTTTTGATGGCAGCTAAGCTTATAACTGTTACGAATCAAAAGAAAAGTCCATCTTATTAAATCTATGTATATACATACTTATATAAAGTTAAATTTTAGCCAAAATTAATCTGTAACAAATTTTCAATTAACAGTTATACATAAATAAATAATCATTTTAATTTTAACTTTTTTGTCAACTGTAAGCGGCGATTTAATTTATTATTTTCTATTTAATTATCCAAATATTATTTTAAAATTATTTAACTCAATAATTGTATTGGTTTTTTTATAAAAATACATGCATACATATGTACATATATGAAATGAAATTATTCGAGCCACGTGTCAGCATGACAACTAAATTGGAAATCTTAAAAGGTTTCTAATTAAATAAAAAAAGAAATCAGTTACAGAATAACATTTAGCAAAAATAAATGTGCAAAAAATTATATCACAAAACTAATTTAGAACCCATCATATAATTTTCAATCACACGTTAATCACCTTTTCTAAACAGCTATTGAAAAATTTATGAAACTTTCGTTAAAGAGCTGACAACCATTTACAGTAACACAAACACAATTTGTACTACAATTCACAATGGGAGAGTATAAAAACAAGAAAATACTTACAAAACACTTTAGTATTTATTTCACTTCTCATAAAACCAAAAAATGAAATCATTTTTTCACAACTTTTTTAAACCCGAAGACTCTTATGCTGCTGAAAAGACTTTACTTGCCATAACTTTTGTGCTGGGTCTGACACCGCTAAGCATTCGGGGAGCCAATGGCAAACGTAAAATCGTCATATCATATTTGGGTTATAGCATCACTATATTGCAGAGTATATTTTTTGTCTATTGTTTTCTACACTCATTTCTGGTTGATGAATCTATAGTGGGTTTCTTTTTCAAAACGGAAATATCCAAAATCGGTGATGTTTTGCAAAAATTTATTGGTCTAAGCGGTATGCTAATACTATTTGGTGTTAGTTTGCGAAAAAGTCGTGATTTGATCAACATATATCATACCATAGCAGTTATAGATGATCGATTCTGGAATTTAGGCGTTGAATTTAATTATCGTTTTATTATGAAATTTAGACATTCAAAATTGTTTATGATGGCAATCATTTGTGCCGGCTATTTAGGCAGTAGCTTATGGATGTTATTTCACAATCAAATATGGCCTTCGTTTCAAGCAGTTGTAGCATTTTTTGTGCCTCATATATTTTTGCTAAGTGTTGTCGTTCTGAATGTTTCATTTGTAATGCGCTTTTGGCAACACTTCGATTTGTTAAACAAGGTAAGTGAAAGAAATTTCAATAAATTATTTGTGCCTAATTTACAAACAACAGCACATGATAAAGAAGTTAAAGACAAGTTAATTTATTGGGACATAATTAAAAAAATACACGACACTGTACAGTGGGACTGGTAGCAAAATAACTGATAATAAATGTGTAAAATCTGAAGAGATTTGTTTAAAATTGGAAATTTAAATAGAAGAGGGGGTTGCGCTTTAAGTTACAGTGTAGATTGAACAACAGTAGTACAAAATTGGAATTTTCCCAAACATTTGTTAAAAAAAAATCTTATTGTTTTGTGTTATTTAAAAAATATTTGTCTCAACATAAATATTTACTAACAGTCGACCCAAATGTCGGCAAAATGTTTATTTACTTTTTTCCATTTTTAAATATTTCAAAGAGTAATGACGAAAAATTTTCTTTTACAAGTTTCTGTAGTAAAACAAATAAACAGACGTATTATTATATTGTTATCCACATTATTTTCTTAAAAAATCTTAAAAACTTTCTTAAACTGGCCTCTGCAACAAAGAACGAAACCATTACCAAATTTTTTAATTTTTTTTTTTTTTTTTTGATACTAAAGGGTTTAAAGAGTAAGAGAAATATCTGCCAACTTTCTCACGCGTCTGTTTAGTTAAACAATATGTTTGAAATAATTACTTTTATTAAAGACTTTTTTCATTTCGCTTACTTGTCTTTTGTTTTATGCTGGAAGAAAGAAGTTATTATTATTTATAATTTCTTAAATGTCGTACTTTATGCTAGAAGTTATAGTTTGGTTATATTTCCAACAACCCTGCAAACCGAGTGTTTGAATTCTAAAACGACAAAAGTTTGATACATTAATAAATAAGAATAATATTTATCTCCAAATAAAAATGGTTTTAAACTTGTCAAGTATTCAATTATTTCTTTGAATAAGATTTACTTCCTTATAATCCACTTGATGGCAATATTGTTTATTATTAACACATTTTTTTTTTAATTTTATTTATTAAATGGAAAAATAAACATTTTGTACCTTTAAATTTTCTAGTCAACTGTATAATAAGTATAGCATTTGTATTTTAACAATTTTCAAAGTTTAATTCAATTAATTATTTTGATAACATCATGAAATAGAAAAACCAAACAAATACAATAACCACAAACATAATAGAAAATTAAACACTTAACTGACTAATTGTCCAACTCACTTTTAGACAATTGGAGTGTGTTTTAGTTTAATTATTTAATAACGTAATAGAACATTCCGTTTTTATTAAACTATTCACAAGTGAAATGTGTATTACAAAGATTATACCCATAAGTGTACGGATATTTTTACACGATTTACACAATCCGGGAGATGTTTACGCTTGTTATCGTGTATTTTTTATTATTGCTTTTTGCACTGGCATTATACCATTTCAGTTTGCATCCGAGCCCAATAGGCATTTAAAAGATACCGTGTTTGGTTACTGCAACGTTTTTTCTCGCATCGTTTTCTATAGCTCTATCTTTATCTACAGCTTGAATAATGAACAATCGCTGTTGGCTCATTTTTATCATACAAATATTTCAAAGTTTACCGATTCCTTGCAAAAATTTAATGGCATGTTTGCTATACTCATAGTGTTAATAGTTGGTTTATTTGAGCGAAAATCCCTGACCAATTTAATGCAAAATTATGAATGCTTGGAGCTACATTTTGTACGCCTTGGCGTTCAATTTAATCAAAATAAATGTGCTTTTAAAATAAACGCCACAATATTGTTAACAATTTTGGCAAATGTTTCCTTTATAATTTATGGATCCTTTGTGGTTTTTGGACATAATGATATAAACCTACCGTGGACTGAGGTTTCATTATTGCATTCTCCTCACATTATTATCAGCAGTATGGTGGTAGCTTTTTATACAGCATTGTTAAAAATTACTCATTATTTTAAAGCTGTCAACGAGGTGATTATAAAAAGAAACTATTTTATGTGAATTATATTTAATATGTATAAGGTGTCAGTTTAATTTTGCATTATAACAATAATGATTGTACATTGGTGTACATACATATGTATGTATGCATGCATGTTTGTATTTGTTTTTATAAAAATTGTTATTCAATATATTTACTTATGTGAAAATAAAATTTGAACGTATGAGTTATATTAAAATATTTAAATTACTAATACGTCATGTGTGAGAATTTAAAAAAAATATATACAAAAATTAATAAAAAAGGATTTAAGCTATTTATTGTAAATCTATAATAAAAGTTATTATACAACGTTGTTTTGTGCTAAAATTTTCAAAGTTTTAAATACCCTTTGTATAGATTTTTTTTTAACTTTTATTAAACAACTCTTTTTTTTTTAAATTGGTAATTTTAGTCAACAAGGGTTTTTTAAAAACAAAAGTGTTTCATGTCACAAATTGTTTTTAGTATTAGAAAGTTAAAACGAACTCAGCTAAGGTCTTCTCAAGGCTTTCCAACACATTTCTAATTACAGTTTTGACGTCTTTCAGGTTTTAAAAAATCTTTGTCATCAATGGGATACCCGCAGCATCAAAACCATTACACAAAAACAACGTTCGCTACAATGTTTGGACTCATTTTCGATGTATACCATAGTTTCGAAAAATCCTGCAGAAATCATACAAGAATCCATGGAAATACATCAGCTGATATGTGAAGCAGCTTCAACAGCCAATAAATATTTCACCTATCAATTGTTAACCATCATTTCAATAGCATTTTTAATTATCGTATTCGACGCTTATTATGTGCTAGAGACCCTGTTGGGTAAATCGAAGAGAGAAAGTAAATTTAAGACGGTGGAATTCGTAACATTTTTTTCGTGTCAAATGATATTGTATTTAATTGCCATTATATCAATTGTGGAGGGTAGCAATAGAGCTATAAAGAAAGTAATTATATACAGAGATGCACAAAAATAATTTACTTACAAATGTAATAATGATTTATTGTTTGTCCTTATTGTAGAGTGAAAAAACTGGTGGCATTGTGCATGCCTTACTGAATAAGGCCAAAAGTCCTGATGTTAAGGAAAAACTGCAGCAATTTTCAATGCAACTAATGCATTTAAAAATTCATTTTACAGCGGCTGGCTTATTTAGTATTGATCGTACTTTGTATTTTACGGTAGGACATAATATTTTATTTGTTTTTTTTTTTTTATTCTTTAATTACTCAGAGAAATTATGAAAAATTTATTTGTTTTATTTACTTACAGATAAGTGGCGCCTTAACAACGTATTTAATAATTTTGCTACAATTCACCTCAAACACGCCCGCCATACAAAATAATTGCTGTCCTGCATTTGCTGTAGCAGCAAATCATACGCAAACTTAAATTAATTAATCTTTGTCTTTAAATGCAAAATTTTTATGTCAATTGCTTTTTTTAAATATACTTAGATGGCACTATTAGTTTCTATTTACTGTTTTTGTTATAATTTTTTGTTCTGTTAAGGAGGTTCTTAACTTTTTATTTCGTTTATTAAATATTTTGTTTTTATTCCATTTATGTCAAGACTTGGTATGATGTGACAAAGCTCGGGAATGTCCGCAACCTTTAACTAGCTGTGCAGTCGCTAATAAAGGTATTGAAAATACTCAAAACTAAAACAGTACACAAACTCTACCACATAATTTTGTTGAAAACTAAAAAAAAATTCTTCATATTAAGAAATAGATATAATACGTATAATATAAACAATATCGCAAGTTAAATAGTGTTAGAAATTAATATTGCCCACCCTCTGGGAAAACTTCGTAACTGCATTTTTTTAATGATATTATAAGTTTAAAACATTTAGTGAAAGTTAACTTTAAATAAATTTAATAATCAACATAAATATAAACACAAATTTAAATTCCAAACTTATATACATTCTTATAAATAACATTTATATAACGAAACTTGTGAATTTTTAGTTACGTAGTTTACTCAGAGAGGGGACAATACATACAACTGTGAATATATACCGCAGCACAAACCGATATAAAAACCTTCGATATTCTGTGTAAAATTAACAATTGACAATTTCAACATTATTATTTATTTTCCTTTATATTATCTGTGCAATAAATGTTTTGGGATATAAAGCTCATCTTCATTTGTTAGCAAATATTTTTTGCTTTTTAAAAGAACTTTCTCAGAAATTTATGATAATCTGAATTTGTTGTATTCTTAAAACAGATTTTAGCAGAGAGAAGTGCAATAATGTGGTAACTATGTTTTTTAGTGCATTTATTTGTTGTTTTGTATTGGGTAGGATACATATACTTTTTATACCCTTCACACATGTGGCAAGTAATTTCTTTTGTAATTTCTACAACATCCTTATAGTTAGGGAAGTCCGTGTGTTGGTTGAAATAAGTTTGTTGCCTGTAAATGTAACAACAACATTATGATTTTTCAATTTTTAAATACCTTTAACTTTCTATATATCTCTTATCAATGTACGATATAATTTTAAAAAATGTTTGCTAAAAACAAAAGATATAATAAGAAAATTTTATTAATTTTCTTAGCTACTTAATTTTATTGGCTACGTGAACACTTAAAATTTTTATTATGTTTCCTTTAAAATTTTTTTATATATTTACATATTTAGCATTTTAAAAATTTTAGTTTTTCTAAGAGTATGTCACTAAGAACTAAATAAAGTTTCATGTCTGACATGGAAACTTAAAAAATAATAAATAAAAGAGAGAGAGAGAAAGACAAAGACATAAGCGCTGGTAATTTAATATGTCTCGAATTATATTAAATGCTACTACTACATGCATATACATATGTACAACATAACGAAAAAAAAGCAATTAAGTAAGTAATACACGGAGAGAAAATATTATGACAACATATTTTAAACGTTACTACCCTTATCTATATTTTGATTTCTTAATTTTTTCAATGCCTAAAATATAATTAGTAAATACTATTTATTATAGGCAATAATTTATATTAAAGTTAATAATATGAGTATGTACATACTATTTAGAATTTCTTCCATATTTCTATTTTTTTCAAGTTCAAGTCTATTTTCACATATGTATGTAAATTGATATAATTTAATTAAAATCTTTTAAAATGCCACTTTAAAAACTTTTCAGCGTTAATCAGTTTAAGGAGTTCATTAAAATGATAACAAAACTGTATATGCTGTAGCACAATGAATCAATTAATCCTTAACATTCTGCCCCTAATTCCGTTTTTATTTTTGCAATGTAAGTATTTGTTCATTTTGTTTGTTTGTGATTAAATACATACATAATTTAAGAATTGCAAAAAGTTATTGGTTGCAAAAACAAACAACAAAACCATAATAGATATGAACAAAGAAATCAATAACCCCTGCTTCTCACGTCATACCGCTCCGTACGCAAACAGGACAATATTTATTCAACAATAATAGTAAAGGGGTGTTATGTTTAATCGGCAACCTTTACATTATAAGTAGACTTATGCTAACCACACACCATATCGCTGTTTTATATACAATTAACAATCATTTATTATCACATTAAATTCCAACTCAAGCTACTAGACAACAATAAAAAGTCACTGTTTTACAGATACATACATACATACTTACATATTCGCCGTAACGTTATTATGCACAAATAATGACAATTATTAGCTATAAACTACAACAAATATAATAATAAAATAATAAAGACAAATATTGTAACTAATGTGACATTCAATAGAGTTACACACATCACAAGGAATCAGTTATCAACAAGTGGCCTTCTAAAACGGACGTGCAAATTTTATAAAGAGCTAATTTCCGGTGTGAAAACAAGTGTTTTTTTTAATTTTTTTTTAAACACAAGAAATGGGTGTAAAAATCTGGGATCGTTTTACACAAGCCGACAACATATTTCAGTCGCTGCGACCTTTAACATACATTTCAATCATTGGTTTGGCTCCCTTTCATTTGAAATCCCAAAAGGAAGTTCGCACTTCGGCCTTGTCCTTCGTTGCTGGCATTGCCCATTTCCTGTTCTTTTTGTTGTGTTTTTTTCTTTCCTATCGCGAGGGTGGCTCCATTATTGGTTATTTCTTTCAAACTAACATAACAAAATTGGGTGATGCTACACTCTCACTAACGGGCATCATCGCCATGTTGACAATATTTGGTTTTGCCATAGTAAAACGAAATAAATTGATTAATATTATACAAAATAATTTGGTTGTCGATGAGATTTTTGTGCGTTTGGGCATGAAATTGAATTATCGCAAAATTCTATGGTATTCCTTCATAATATCATTTGGCATGCTGCTATTTAATGTTATTTATTTGTGTGTCAGTTATATGTTATTGCGATCAGCTCAGATAACACCCTCATTTGTGGTGTTTACAACATTTGCCCTGCCTCATATTAACATTAGTATTATGGTCTTTAAGTTTTTGTGTACCACACATTTAGCGAAAAGTCGCTTTCATATGATGAATGAGGTAAAAATAAATGTTAAAATCATTTAGGAACGACCAAAAATGTGTTTGAGAGAATATGTTGATATTTTAAGCAATTGTTTGCATTTTTTTTTTTTTTACCTTTAATTAATAATAATGTAAGTTTGATTGCAAACTGATTTATGTAGAAAATTTTAGTGTTTTGTTTGTTTTAGTTTTTAAAAAAATATATCAAAAATTTGTTTCCTAAAGTTTGGTCATTCCTAAATATACATACATATGTACATAATTTTCTATCATCAATCTTAAAATTAATACCTACTCTTTTTTAGATTCTTCAAGACATTTTAGATTTTCACATCGAAGATAGCAACGCTTTGGAACTTTCTCCTCTTCATTCTACAGTACGCATTAATCGTAGTATACCCAGAAGACGTCCAGCTAATATTTCAATATCAGCCAGTAAACACTATAGTGTCACCTCAGTTATCAGGCAAAATCCGGAGTTTTCCCTAAAGCAAGTTACTAATATACACAATCTTCTATGCGATATTTGTAATACAATTGAAGAATATTTTACATATCCACTGCTAGCCATAATAGCGATATCGTTTCTTTTTATATTATTTGATGATTTTTATATTTTGGAAGTAATGCTAAATCCAAATTGTGTCGAAGTCTTTGAGGCGGATGAGTTTTTTGCTTTTTTCTTTGCCCAAATGTTGTGGTATGTCATTATAATATTTTTAATCGTAGAGGGCAGTAGTAAAACTATCAAAGAAAGTGCAAAATGTGCAGCGATTGTGCATAAGATCCTTAATATAACTGATGATCCGGAAATACGAGATCGTTTGTTGCGTTTGTCGCTGCAGTTGCAACATCGTCGTGTTAGGTTCACAGCAGCAGAGCTATTTAATTTAGATCGTACTTTAATTTTTACGGTAAATTCTTCTCTTACTTAAAAGCTAAACAATAAAAAATGATATATTAAATCTTTTTTGCAGATTACTGGAGCTGCTACTTGTTATTTAATTATTCTAGTACAATTTCGTACGACTCATCACTTAGAATCAAGTCAAAATGCCACAAACTGTGTATCGTAAATTTTTTGCTATTTTTTGTGCTATTTTTTGTGCTATTTTTTGTTGATGGTGTTGTTATTTTAAAATGTGTCAAAAATTATTAAAGTTAAATAAACGTGCCTTATGTTAATGAGATTTTTAATGTTTTAGAAAATTTTGAATTACATAAGTAAACAAATAGGTTGTTTGTTGTTGACAACGCATGTATGTATGAGGATTTTACTATGAAAAATTATCGTAAATTTTATACATACATATGTATATTGTGTAATGTAATGAAATCAAATAGTTTAGTCACAAATTGGCCTCTTTGGTTATTTATCAGCTAATAATAAATGCCCACTGTCATCAAATATAAATATTTACATGATAGTGCAGTTTCCACTAGAACTTAGATTAAAAAGAAGTGTTAGAGTTTTGCTTCTGGCAACTCTCTCATTACACAGCTGATTGTAGTAACAAAACACTTAAATTCATTTGTGATTTATTTAGAATAAGCTAATTTGTTTAAACAAACTATGGGAAAAAATGGCAATAAAAGGTAAGAATTTTTGCGAAAATAAGAAATCCTTTTTACATTTTGAATTATAATTGAAGGCCATGGCGTAAATTGGTCAAAAAGTTGCAAAGAAAACGTAGAAGGAAAAAGTTAGCCAGTCAGTGGGACAAAGACTTGAAAGCAGGTAAACTTACTATACAAATACATATATGTATCACATACAATAAGTTTGTCTTCGCTTTCCTAACAAGCTGAATTAGGAAAACATAAAGATCCCTTATACAAATCATGGTTGGAACAGCAAGAAGCAGTCCAACGCCAGCAACAGTTGTCAGAGCAGAATGAACGCCAAGAGCAAGAACTCATATGGCTGCGCAGAGAATTATTGGCACAAAAACAGTTTCAAAATGCTGAAATTAAAAGACAAGTTGAAGAAGCAAAATTAGAATCTGAAAGATTAAAACAGGAACAGGAATTAAAACTACTGGAAAATATCAGGCAAAAAAGGCGCGAGCAGATAAGACTTCAGACTGAAAAGGCGGCCAAAGAATTTAATGATATCATGAAATGTATGGAAGTATACTTGGACGACTCTACTCTTAAAACCCCTGACAGGTTAGGGCATATTGTTGAAAGTAGGCCTGGAGAGAAATTATGCGTTTTTTTCAATAAAACCAATTGTTGCCGTTATGATCCTGGTTGTTCATTTAACCACAAAAGGCCTTTGCTTGCAAAAATTATTCTAATAAAACATTTTTTTCACCATCCTCTTCTGGATCAACAAGAGCATGAAGAATACTTGTGCTCCGATAGTGAGTTGGAACTAAATGAACGTGATTTACGTGAATCTTACGATGAATTCTGTGAAGACGTATGGCCGGTGTTAGAAGACTTTGGAAGAATTATTAACTTTCGTACGATACGAAATGTCCAAACACATTTAAAGGGTCATGTTTTTGTAGAATATGCAGAGAAAAGGTAAGTAATTGGGTTAAGAAATTAATATAGAAACTAGAGAGTATAGAGTAAAACAAGATATTAGAGGTATATTGATTTTGTTGATTTGATTTTTAAAAAAACCCCATAAACTACATTTTTTAACGTAAAATTTTGATGTTTTTGTAAAAAATTATTTGTTAAAGAAAAATTAATGCGTATATGTATGTATGTATAAATACTTAAGAAAAAAAATTAATTAAATTGTGTATTTCCAATTTTTCAGGTCCGCATTAAAAGCATTTATAAATCTTCAAAATCGTTTCTATGCATCTAAGCGTTTAAATGTTGAATTTTCTATTATACGCCAATGGCGTGCTGGAGTTTGTGGTATGCGATCAGTATCCTTTTTTTTAAATCAACCACGTTTAAAAAGTAGCATAACTGAAAAATATGACTACATAACACACCCTTGCATATTTCCTTAACTTTTATTTTGTAATTTTTTAAAGGCCTATCATTAGATCGAAAATGTCCAAAGGGTGCTAAATGTAATTTTCTGCATTTAATGAGAAATATAAATAATAAATACAACGAGCCAATAAATAATTTGAATAGATCAAGACGTAGTGGATCACAAATTACTGCAAAAGTGCGTGGATCACCTATAATAAGGTATAAAACAAAAAAAAGCTACTTTATATTGAAATTTAACATTTAATACGTATTTAAAAACTAGCTGGGATACCGAAGATTCCCCTAAACGAGCCCGTAATTGGCGTTGGTCAGAAAGTCCTGAAATCGAACTTAAAACCAAAAATAGACAAGAAAATTCAAAAACCAATTTTAAAGCAGATCATACCTATTTAGAAAGTCGCACACATCATTCATCTAAATCACGTAGCAGTAGTTCTTCTCACAGAAGATCAGGTGCAAAAAGTCCAAATAAAAGTCACCGTAAACATTCTAGAAAATCTAGATGAAAAAGTCGAAAGACGAGTCGCCATAAACATTTAAAACATAATAAGGTACAACGTACAGGATCAAAAAGTCCAAAAAATCATTCATCTAGTTCACGACGAAGTAACTCTTTTTATAAAAGATCAAAATCAAAAAGTCGAAGTTCGGATCGCAGTAAGAAATTTAAAAAATAAAGGTCAATAATGTTTTCAAAAATTAAGATAGAACAGTCGAACTTAATTTAAAAAGGAAAAATTCAATTTTTGCAAATTTAAAAAACGTGAAATCGTTAAATATTTTTTTGTCGATTTGGTTTTTTAAGAGGTATTAATAAAAAATAAATAAAATGAAACTATAAAGAAACATTTTGAAAGAGATATGATTAAAATTTTAATTAAGATCCCAGCGGCAATACTGAATTGTTGGCAACATATACTCCAAGTTGTAAAATAGGGTCAATTTAACTGATATATCCAAATGTTTTTGCTTAATCAAGAACTATATTAAAAATATATCAATTCGTTTCTGTACTCAATAACTTGGCCGTTTGTAGAAACATCCACTTTTCACTGGAAATATAAGTTAAAAAAATATAGTAAAAATCATCTATTATATGGCATCATTGCAATGTAGTGGATTTTTTTTTTTAATTATTTGCAGATTTCTAAACCTCTACGTAATATTTTTAATTTTTTTTCTTATCTACGAGATGTTTTGCTAAGAAATATTGGGGTCGGTAGTAGTTTTTGATAATTTTCAAACGTGAGATAAATAATTAATATTTGATTGATGTTTTTGTGTTACTTTTTTTATTATTTTGCGTAAAATTTATAATGAATTTTTTTTTATGTATTTTATTGTTTATAAAACCGTAATAACTATATATAACTGATTTTAAAAAAAAAATCATAAATAAAAAATGTAAATACTCCTGGCAACACTGGCAAATGCAGAAGAAGTAGATATAATATACATATGTTAGTTAATATTGCGCGATTATTTCTGTTTTCTATGAAGGTTCTATAGTGCACTTTCGGCGGCATTTCTAATTCCTTGACGCCCTATGCTCCAATGGGAGTTAGAGGAACTCATGTATATAAGTATGCTGCCGAACAAGGGCGCTATGATTATTATTAGGTGGTTTTCGTTGGCGGCGGCTGGCTTAATAGTGAATTAAGCAACCAGACTACTTTAAAGCTTTTGCTTTAATTTGATAGTTTTTTGTCAAATGGTTACAATAAAAACTTGTCTTTATAATATTGTTTCTTCTAAATAAAACTCGGCTTTTTAATGATTTTATTAATTTTTTTTTTTAGTTTTTTTTTGTTATATTTTTTGAAATTTTAAAAATTAAAAATAAGTAAAAAAAGATTCTTGTTTTCGAAAAATATATAAATCTGTTTTACTTCTTTCCTAGAGTATTCAACTAATAAATATTTTACAACAAGTAAAAATATGTTTGCAGAAATACATTTACATACATATGTATGTATGTATGTATGTAAAACAAACAAATTCGTAAGTCGTTTTAACTTATATTTTTTCTATAAAGTGGCAGTTACTTGAAAAAGAAGTAATGTAGGGAATTTTGCAAACAAATAGAAAAAATAGTAAATGTACTCTTAAAAAAAAAGTTAAAATTTGTTTTTTTTTTTTTTTTTAATTCTAAAGTCTATTTTGTTTTCTTTATAAAATAAAAAAAAATAAAATAAAAACAAAAAATAAAATTAAAATAAATTTTCTCCTGCAAGTACAAAATAAATTTAAAGACGAATACCAGGATTGGTAGCAGCAATATAACGTAACAACTCAACGCTATCTTCGCAGATGAAAGGCTTTTCATGATAACAGGCAACATCGTGCCAGGCGATGCCATCATTGTAGACATTGTTCAAGACAGACAAACATTGTTCCTTAGTTTGATTTATCTCGTATTCGGCATTATCGGGTTGAGGACGCTTCTTGTGACCGGTTTGAGACCAAGGATTGTAGCCCCAGCCTTGAGGAATGCGGTTGGTTGCTTGAATCTTCTCACGGGTAGCAGACCAGAACCAACCGTAAATGTGTTTGGGTTCTAAGTCAGGACGATTTTCACAACCGTTAAAATCGCAAATACGACCGGCTGTCCAAATGTAAGGAACATCATTTTGTTGAATAACACGGAAGATGAGGTTATTTTTTTCTTGCGTTTCCAAAGCAACCAAATCCATACAGTATTCACGGCACAAGTTACGACCATCTAACCAATCGACTTTCTTGTTGGCCAAAGCAGGAACATGTGAACTCAAGAACATGTTCTTGCCACGGTAGGAGAATTCCTTAGGACCTATAAAGAACAAATGAGCGTGAGAAAAAGAGGTAATTAATTTTTGTTTAATATTAGTTATTATTATTTTTATTTTTTTAATAATTCTTATCGGTTACATTGAAGTCATGTCATGCCATTACTGGTTTGTAGTAAATTGCTATTTGTCAATTTGTTTTCATCCATGACTAAGCAATTTCATTTAGCCTTAAAACAAAATTGTTTGTTGTTTACCGATGCTGTTCAAATACTTAAATATCTTGGGAAAAAATTAAAGCTCTTATCATCATCGAAGACAACTTGCGCAACATCATGATTTCTTATATTTTTTAACAAAGGCAAATAAAACATGCAATGTTACTTTGTTTTACTATTTGTTTTATTATTTTACAATATTAAGACATATTCAAAACCCTGCATTAAATTAAAAAAAAAACAAATTTTATTTGTTATTTTAATTATTGTTGATTTTTTGCACTTCCACAAAAAACATTTAAGTATAACTATGTTTCTGTTTCGAATTTTATCGGTTACATTAAGTTTTTAAATTGAAACAGCAAACATTTCCGTTTAAATTTAAATTGTTTGCAAAAAACAAATATATTTCTCTC